>OZJO01028623.1:0-45563 GCA_900406225.1 Acrobeloides nanus | reverse complement strand
TTAACTTAAAAATTGCCATTCAAAATGTACCTGAGCGGAATAAGCAGAGAAGAAAGAAAACCAATAATGTGTTAGGGTATAAGAAAAGTTTTTGTAGAAAAAATATCTGAGGAATTTGCACATTCTGTAATATGACCAGCGACCATGAACTAAGAGTAATCGTTCAAGGTATTTGAATTGGCCTATGCTGTAGTCAGAGGCGAGAACAGCTTGCATGCCTTCTTGGCCTAAAATTTTTAGGTATAGAGCATTTCACCTCAAGACAAATAAAGAGTTTAATTATCATGGTGTGAAAATGAGAGGGAGATGGATTTCTCCTACCCGATATTCCAACACCAATATGTGCTTCCTTTATCATCGACACATCATTTGCCCCATCACCAATCGACAATGTAACTGCCTTCTTGTTTCTCTTTATTAGGGCCACCACTTGTGCTTTTTGCAACGGAGTCACCCTGCAACAAATCACCGCCGAGCACTGACATCCAATTTCTAGAAACATCTTTTCATATGCTGGTTTTAGAGCATGTGCTAAAGAATCTCCATTTATCACAAGCGCATAGCCTTCTGTTCCTTGGGGTGATTCTTCTTCAATCATTGTTGATTGGGGACCTCCTGAAGCCATATTTAGTGCTGGTTGAACGAGGCCTAAAAATGATGTCAGTTTTTTAATTAGTGAATTTTGGTTACCTATGTCATCTCGAAGTGGATTAGGACGATCATCATGTATGATTTTATAGCTTGGAAGCTGGGTTGTCATTGAGATTGGCTAAAAAATTTTGTGTTTTTTTCTGCTTTTGTGTTTTATTTGTCTGTTTTTGTAGGTTGAATAATATATAACATTCAAAATATATTGGTTCACTTTGTCCATGCGGTGCTAAAACTACAATGGATCTAGGTGGGGTATGATAGAATGGAGAAGAACAACATATAGGTTGTCGGAATGCATGAATTGTGAATAGATTCTTTTGGATATGTAAAATTACCGGAGTGTTGGTTTTTTCTCGTCCCATGCGACGAAAGGTATCTTTAAGTTGGATTTCGACTTCGTGATCTTCTTTTCCATCAATGACAAAGATTTCTTTGTATTCTGTTAGAAGTTTGCATGAGTAGCCGATGTTTATGGCTGTTTCCTAAAATATTATAATAAGGTCCGTTTCGGCAGAATCATTCTGATTCAAACCAGAAGAGGCAAGCCATTCGAGCTATTTCTATGCATTGTATGAATGTATGGAACTAGACTTAAACTTGGACCTGACCCTAGATCTAGACCTGGGTCTGGAACTTAACAATGGATTAGACCTGAATATATATCTTGATCTGTACTTGGACTTGGGCCTGGGCATAGATTTAGACCTGGGTCTGTACAAAAGCATGGATATGCTCGACATATACTTGGACTTTGTTCTGGACCTAAAAGTAGATTTGATCCTTGAAATGGATCTGGATCTTCACTTGAACTTGGAACTGTTCAAGAACATAAATGTAGCTCTAAGCCTGGCCTCACATAAACTTCCCAAAAAACCAAATATTGACTTACAGTTTTATCCCCTGTTAACACCCAAACTTTAATATTTGCCGCTGTCAAATTGGCTATGGTAGCCGGTACCCCATCTTGTAGCTTATCTTCAATAGCTGTCGCTCCTAATAAAACCATATCCTTTTCTATCTCTTCGTTTAGGATTTCTAATGTTTCTTCTTTGCTTCTCCCTTGTAACATTGATGCTTCCTTGTACCTGCTCTAAAAGCTTTTTTTGAATTTGTGATCTAAATTTCAAATTTTACCAGCCAATCCATACAATAATCTGAATCAATCTCTTTATAAGCAAGGCATAAGGTTCGTAAACCATCGGATGCAAACTTGTCTAGATGTTGCATAGTTGCATCTTTGAGCAAAGGTGAAGTGTCCGGACGAATTCTAAAAAATTGATATGTTGTGACGGTTTTTGATATTATTGGGTTTTGAATAGCTCAAATTCCACTGGCGGAATTAGACTGTACTAAGCTAGACTACACTAGGCTACACCAGGCTTTTAGTTGTTAAGTTTAGTGTACACGTTAGATAGCAAAAATTGAATTGTCCTATACCTTTCTAAGATCATCGTGTCAGCTCCTTTACAATATAAAATAATTTTGCCGTTGCGAGTTCTGACTAACAGAGACATGCGTTTTCGGACATTATCGAAATCGAGAATTTGGAGCATTTCGTACATCTAAAAATAGAGCAACTTGTTAAATTTTAATAAAATTCTACTTCTTCTCTCCCATTAACTTCAATTGTAATACTTTGAGGGGTTCTTGATTTAAATACAAATCCAAAATTTCGAGCTGCGGAAGTCAATGCTGCTTCATCTGGACTTTGAGCTTGATATTCAAGTTGGCTGCCAGTTTTCCTCTCTGGCATCACCGTATGGCAGATGGCTAATAGTCGCCAAAATTCTTGAATCTCAGGAACGCCTTTCCTAGTGTCTTCCAATAACCTTTTGTCAAAAAATTTGAATGTTGTCTCATACCAATTGTTAAATGAGAAATCTAATGCTGGGGTATTCTAAAATTGAAATTTGTTTATAAGGATTTCTATCGGAACAATGCGAGCCCTGGATGCCCCCTAAATAGGCTCAGACTTTTCCTAGTTTTGACTAATCCCATCGTGCTTGGACTATACTTTGACTAGTCATTTTTTCATCTTACATCAGTAATTTCCAAAATCTCCCCTCGATCAGTCATCAAATCACCATAACTAATTCCATTTATTGTGCACTTGTTAAAAGTCATAATATTTTGCGTCAGTGTACCCGTTTTATCACTGAAAATATATTGCACTTGTCCCAGTTCTTCATTCAGCGTTGTAGTTCTTGCTCTTGATGACACATCATTTTTGGCATAGTACATTTCAGTATCGAAATTTATCCAAATGGAATGAATAAGGCGTAAAATTTCTACACTAACATACAAAGAAATTGGCACGAAGGTATTGAGCAAAATTATATAGGAAAAGAACATTAAAAATGAAATTATGGCGATCTAAAATAGAATTGAAGAAAAATTTTTTGATGGGGTGACTTACTTGAACATCAGTATTGGCCCAGCTTGGCTTAATAGTCGGATCCCATTCACGATAAATTGTAAAATATTGACCCGCTACAGATTCCCATATGCCACATAAAAGGGTGCAAATAAGACACATTGCAAAAAGAAAGAGAACAATCTAAATACATGTTGGTCGAGTTCGATTTTTGTATTCATTTAAGAGTAGGCTTAAACTCTGGCTTAGGTTTAGGCTTACGCTTAGACTAGTGCCATATGGAAAGCGTTCACCTTCATGAAATTTCTATAAAAATTCCCAACGATAAGGGTCCTCCTAAGGTTATTTGGGACAAATATTCTTTTTTGCGAAAGTAACCTTAGTTGACTATTCTCCCTATGCCAGTGGCTTAGGCTTAAGCTTAGCCCTAGTCTTAGATATACTTAGGCTTAAACTTGGGCTTAGGCTACTCCAGTGCCGTAGGCAAGGGGATGGCAGGTGCCCCCTCCCTAGTGAGCCAAAATTTAAAAAAATTTCTACACATAAGGGTCTCCCTCTTATGTTTTTTGGGAAAAGTCATCTTTTTGGAGAAGTGCCCCCTAGCCGACCTTTCTCACTATATCACTGGGCTGCCCTAACCTATTCGATAGTTTTTTATACAATGAACTAACATCCAACAAAAACTTACACCCATAATCAAAATATTAAGAAA
Organism: Acrobeloides nanus; assembly: GCA_900406225.1. Taxonomy (NCBI): domain Eukaryota; kingdom Metazoa; phylum Nematoda; class Chromadorea; order Rhabditida; family Cephalobidae; genus Acrobeloides; species Acrobeloides nanus. The sequence continues at coordinate 41,826 of OZJO01028623.1, read as the reverse complement.
TCTATCCAAACTAGTCCGCTTAAACGTGGCTTTCCCACTATTCATCATCAACTTCGTCTCCTTGCCGGCAAACAGAACGACACCATAGCACCATCTAGTATTTCTCAATCTACAGCCTCTTAACAAAATCTTCTCATTGTCCAACGGAAAATTTTGCCCCCTAAACGTTAGCTTGCCCTCAAACCGAGGTATTCTATTATTCGGTGCTTCACAGATGACCTCGCCTTAATAAAAATGAATTGGAAAATCGAAAAGTGGATAATATTTACCATCAAATTTGGAAATGTCTGTAACATTATCACCCATAACGGCAGTTTCTGGTAAGGCAAATCTTGTTTTTAAATTGGTTTCTCCATCAAGTTCTGCGGTCTCTATATAACAGAGACCATGAGGCTCTGAAGTTGAAAGTAATAAGAGATCTGCCTAAAAATATATATAGTTGTTCATTGCACTTTTTTAGCCTTTTGTGGGGGAAGGGGGGGGGAAGGGGTATGATCCCGCCTCTTCAAACTCTAGCAACATTATGTTTTTCTATATTTTTTAAAATTAGATTTGTATGTCCTTAGCTAAATCTTACAGCCACAAAATGATCATTTTCCATCCGAATAACATCTCCAACTTTGACATTCATCCATTTTTCCTCTTCTAATCTCTCGTTTCTAACAATATAAGATATCCTATTATTAAGTTGCCTATCACTAATATGCCTTTTCTATAAAGACTCTTTTTATTATTAAAAAATTTGCACATATACCAAATCATCATAACCATCTTTACAGGCACTAAATGCTAGCACAATAAGTAATGGGATGGCAGTTGTCCACCATACTACTGAAGATATTTGAGGAATAAGCTAAATTTAAAAGAATAGACTGGGAACACTGCGCTCTTAGCTCCGAGTCATTTACGGATTTTTGGGAACCGGTTTTATTCTAAAAATGACCTCTCTAGGGGCAGTTTATGTAGGGAATCGATTGCGAGCGCTCCTAAATCCTGAAAATGCTTCTATGTCCTGATTCATGGACAATTTTAGTCTGAAGCTAACATGGTCATTTTTCACATTAGTAATGTGAAATCAATTTTCTAGAGGTAATTTATGCGAAAAATCGATTGCACACGTTTCCTAAGCATAATAGTGACGCAGAAAAAATACAAATTCGATTCAAAAACCGCTTTTCGATTGTTTTATTGCAGAAAATTGATTTCATTAAAAAATATGAAAATTACCAATTTAGCTTCAAAAGCCAAAATTTTCCCTAAATCAGGGGCAAGGAAGTATTTTCAGGGTTTGAGAATGATCACAATCGATTCCCCACATAAAATTAGCCCTAATAGGATCATTTTTGAAAAAAAATTCCGGGCCTCAAAAAATTATAAAAGTGCACTTTTACAAATATAGGGCGTTTAATATTTAGAGATAAGAATTATAACATTAAGAAAAAAATTTTATGACTTACCTGTAATATCAATAACAAAAGGAAATAAAAATTCGCCAATCGTTGAAATTGTTCGAATAAATTCTTTGGCACAAATGTGATCACATTATATTTTGCGGTTTGTATATAATTATCCTAAAATTTGTGATAAATGAAACCAAATTTGTACATGAAGTGAGGGTCCGGATCTTTTTATATAACATGTTTAAATTTTGCGTATGGAATAACTTTTGATTGTGCAATCCAAACCGTTCTCATGATATACCATTGTGAAGAGGACGAAATTTTAAGATTTTGACTCCAAAATTGAGGGGTACCCACTGGAAAAATTAGAAAACCAATTTTTAATTTTCACACATGAAATCGATGATTACTCATATCTTCCATATGAAACTGAATCAGTAATTATCGATCCTAAACCGCTCTGGAGCTCCGCTTAGGAGTCGGAAGCTCCGTTTGGGAGAGATGCCCGGGAGCTCCGCTTATGAGTGACAATCGGGAACCCGTTCAGGAGCACCTCAGGTACCCCTGAGTCCATAGGCGCTCAGGTCTAGTTTATTATTGATAAAATGCGATGATGGATAAATTTAGTTTAGAGAACGGTTTTGTTAATCTGATTATTAGTTGCCAAATGAGATCGTGGCTGTAATTTCTCGCCCTCCCCATGACCTTTGATATTATAATAGATCACAAAACTCCAAACCCTTACTGCATATTTAAATTGAGCATTAAATTCCCTGTCGTTCGCTTTCAAAACTCGCTGTCTGTCACTAGATTCGCTATCCTCTTGACCACCATTTGTTCCTTTCTTCCCCTTTCCACCAAAGAGTTTTGAAAACATTTCCATTATTTTCCACTGCCAGTTTGCTGCTTTTAAATTGGGTTTCTTTGGCGAATTTTGGAGATTATTTGGAGGAGCGGTAAAAAGTTGAGATGTTGAAGGAGGGCCAGAAATGTGGATACTTGTTGTGGCGACAGTAGGGGTTAAATTACTTGTGTGAGATTTGCTAAAAAAACTTTTGAATTAAGAAGGAAAAACACTAAAAACTAATAATGATTAGGTATGAGTTGATATTGGCGAGGTTATTTTTGAAGCAGTACATCCCAAAAATTTTATTTGTGTGGAAGAGAGCATGGGAAGAGAAGGGCTGTATCTGCGTTTGAACACCTGGGGCACGCCCCCTGGAATCAAAAAATTAAAATTTTTTTCCTAATGGTCACCTTTATGTTTTTGGTCAAAATTATAGAAAATTTTCGGAAAAAATAAGAGGGATTCTTTTGATTTACAAAATTTTTGGATTGGAAACCGAAATTTCGGTGTCCGTATGGCCCTGGGGGGGGATAGGACCAAATCATAAAAGAGTAGCTCTTATATCAATGCCTTCAGCAGGTTTTTTTCATGGGGGAACATGGACCCAAAGAGTAGACGACAATCAGACGTGGGCAAAGGAGTGTGTGGCTGACCCAAAATTTAAGAAGTGGTCCAAAAAATAAAGATCCCCCTTATGTTTTTTTTGAAATTTGAGAAAAACATAAGAGGGGACCAAGGCAATTTTTTCGAATTTTTAAAAAATTTCAAAATCAGTTTAATCCTCTGTTTTTCGCGCTGATAGGCGCGAAAATTTTTTTGCTAAAAAACACTCATTTTTAAGCCCTTTTGGCCTTTAAGTCATGATCACCTTTAAGTCGAACCTTTAAGTTATGATCAGCTTCTAGGACCCCTATATGAGGGTTTTTTTGAATGTTCATAACTCGGAAATGTTGTTCAAAATTGACAATTTACACGTGTAATTTAGGATTAATCAATTTTAAAAATTCTTATTAAATTTAACTGAAAAAATATTGTTCAAGTAAATTTACACAAATTCAGGAATAGTGAATCAACACTTGTTTTATCAAATCGCTTTATCAGTCTAATATTCTTCTTGAACAAGACAAAGAAAATCAATAGATGCTTAGGAATTTTTTAAGCAGGAAAGTAGTAAATTTTGATTTTTTGGTACTCGAGTTTTTCTTTGCTGAATTTGACGTTATGTTTTGTTGAAAAATTTAGCGGATCCAAAAAATGGTGCATGTTCAATTCCCACAGCCCTGACCAATACTTTTTGCATTTTTTTCATTTTTCGAGCTGAAAAATTTTTTCAAAATATATTCCAATTTGTGTTCCTTGCATAGAAAAGTTAGAACCAATTTTTACTTTTAAACTTAACAATAGCTTTTAATAGGGGAAAGGATCTTGATGTTTTTCAACATAGCTGCACAAGTAATTACTATGCCATGATTAATTTTCGACTGTTCCATATGATTGTTCAAAGTAAATAGATTTTTAGTAGTTCCATAGATAAAATTTTTTAAATTACAGAGTGATACAAAAAAGTGCATTTTTGTGATTTTTTACAATAATTAAGACCCGTTTTTTTTAAAATGAATCCTCTAGGGCTAAATTTTTTATGAAGAGAATCTACTGCGCGCATTCTCTAAGGGTGCGCGTTATTAGTCGTGAAACACCATTTCACGACGATTTCCGGACGTTAGCCGTCCGGAAATAGTGATTTTCACTATTTCAGAACGATTTCCGGACTGCTCACGTCCGGAAATTCTCATTTTCAGACGACTAACGTCCGGACACGATTTCCGGACTGCTAACGTCCGGAAAAACTATAATTTCCGGACGGCTAACGTCTGAAAATCGTCGTGAAATGCGTTTCACGACTGATAACGCGCACCCTAAGCATGAAAACGCTCCCTTGATCCTGATCCATGGAAGGAGTAGGTGTATTGAAGATAGGGTATTAGTTTATATGTGTGGTGTATGAGTGATGTAATGACCATAAATCATATTTACGGAAGCGTTTTCTCGCTTCCGCAATGCGTGAAATCGATTCCCCTAATAAAATTACCCCTAGAGGGGTCATTTTTAGAAAAAATCGGGCACCAATTCAAATAAAAAAGCACAAATTTTCTTGAAGCATCCTGTAAATATTCGTATATTAACTTTGTAAAAATTTATCTTTTATTTAATACATTATAAACAAACAAGAATAAAACTATATATCGATTCATATTAACAAAGTATGGCACTTGGGTATAACACATGTTTAAATTTTCAACATTTAAAAACGTTCAACAATGCGCTCGATTTCATCATCATCGTCCTTAAGTAAGAGAGTTTAGAACAATTTACCACAAACGTAGAAAAAATTTAAAAGAGCACAACACATCAGAAGTTAATACAAAGTGATCCAAAAACTTGATTTTTTCAAAATTTTTCAATTTTTTTATAAATCTTCACCAAAATAATCGAGAGTTATTCTATGCGAGAATAGATTGCGCGAATCACCGAACCTTGAAAACGCTTCCCTTACCACGAATTAGCTTTTTCCTGATTCAGGATAGCGTATTGATGCGAAAAGGAAAAAAATCGGATTTTGACAGAATATCCGACTACCTAAGGTTTTTCTATGCGAGAAATCGATTGCGCGTGTTTTCGAAACGTGAAAACGCTTTCCTGGGGCCAGTTGCTTAGTTCCGGAACCGGAAGTTGAAACTGGAGATCGAAAGTAACAACTTCCGACTTCCGGTTCCAATTTTTTGCAAATTTTCCAAATCGGAACCGGAAGTCGGAAGTTTTTATTTCCGATCTCCGGTTCCAACTTCCGGTTCCGGAACTAAGCAACTGGTCCCTGGTCTTAAAAAGTGGTAAATTGTGATTTTTGATCAACTTTTCGATTGTTGAACTTCTGTTTAATTTCATTTTTTTTAAACAATTTGTTTATGTTTTTTATTTCATTTCTAAAGTTTGAACACTTATTGCAGCTAAAAATGGTGATTTTTGCAGAGAAGATTTGTTAGAGAGCCATTTTTATGAATAAAAATTTTCGGGTTCAAAGTTCATGAAAAAATCAAATTCGACTTTTTTGGAGCACCCTGAATATTGATATCAAAAAGCGCAAAAACTTTTGTCGCACCCTATAGGGTTATTTTGCCGTAAATTAAACAACTTGAAAAATTTGAAAAAATCGTTCACAAAATCCAGTTTTTTGGTCCACTCTGAAAAAATAAAAGGCTAGTTTGCATAATCAGCTTTCAGCGTAGACTCTGAGTATGTAAATGGATTGACACTGACGAAAATACTGAGTATGTAAAAAAGCCTTAAAATGACTATTTCTAGAAATTTATAGCACCAAAAACTTGCACACTAGGAAAAATTTAAAAAGAAAATAAAGATCACAATAGGGAAAGGGAAAATTGATAGTAATAATAGTAAAAAAGACTAAATTCTAACAAGAAGCACTTCATAAACCCGTAAAACATTGCAAGCATACAATTTTACTCCCAAAAAATCAAACCTCAGTCTCTAATTTATCTTGTGGATCTCTCCTCGAATTTTTCCCATAAAACATTGTTGCAGGTCTTGTCATAGGCCTTGGAGAAGGTGGTATCGGATCATCATTCAATGGAGATCTTTCTATTGATGTCCCAGTCATCGGGATTCTTCCCCTTTCAGTTAAACTTGGAGGCATATTCGGGAAATTTGAGCTAGATGGCATATTCGGGAAATTTGTACTCGGTGGAAAATGAGTAACTGCTCGAGGAGTATTGTTTATCATTGTTATTTTGGGTGGAGGAACTTTAGGATTGGTTCTTGGAGGTATATCTCTATCTCTTGCACTAGTTCCAGGTTTAGGTGGTTGTTCAATAGTTGGAGTATCACTACTAGTCCTAAAAGATGTATTTTCATGTTTGATCTTTTTAAAATGTTACCAATTAGTTGGTAGGGGATCATCCCCTTGATTGACAATAAAGCTGTGAAATTGAGTTCCTTGTACACTAGTAGGTCGGCTGTCTTTCGTATTTGGTCTTGTACTTTCATTTGAAGAACTAGCAAATGTTTGAGGTATAGTGGTAGCAGCTCCAGCAATGAACCCAGGTGGGTGTTCGATAATCGGCGAGAGACCCCTTGAAGATCCCCTGGTAGGGGATGTCGGTCGAGAACTTGACCGTTGTCTAAAAAATCGATTTTTGTAGCAAAATTTAGCACATACGAGTTGGGTAGCTTGAGATGTTCGATATTTTTGAACAATTTTCCCTTGGCAATAAGCTCTCCAAAACCTTGGGAATGTGAAAATGCATAACCAGATCGTAAAGATCCTCTCCGACTTTTCCTTGTCGCTGCTGTTCTTGGAGGTAAATGTCTGAAAAAACGAAATTAGTTAATTTTTCTTTTATAAATACTCACTTCATTGGCACCATGGATGGCTCTCTCTTTTCCTTTGGCAACTTGCATCTGACTCTTAAACGATCAGCATATGATGGATGAGTATCGAACCAGAAGAATCGGTTGACTAGGACTGGTAGGAGTAGAATTACTGCTACCAAAAAGATTGCAAACCAAAAATGTGGCGATCTAAATGCTCGAAAAACCACTCCGTATGATGGTAAAGAGCCGGTGCTGGCAATAAATCCAACGGGAAGAGCTAAATTAGTGGTTTTAGAAAAAGTTGAAATTGAAATTTTTGTGTGAAATTGAAACGACTTTGATTTTTCCACTTTTTGTTAATAATAATATGGGTATACCTTCATAGAAAACAACAACTAGAGCTACATAAAAGATGATAGACCCCCATATAACAAAATGGTTGATAGCCGTCCAGTAGGCTGTATCAAACATAATTTGACCATTCACCACAACAATTAATGCTGTAAACACCGTAAACTCCAAGAAAACAAAATCATTCATATCTTTTCCAAGATGATCTGTGGATTGATACAAAGTTCCATAAGGAATAAAAAATAGGACGAGTGAGCTAAAATTTTGAAATTACTAAACTAGGTATAGTTTGTTTTAAAAATTTGTGGTACAATTTTTGCACCCTTGCTGTTCTTCTAAAAAATACAAAAGTGCCCTTGTTTGCCCTACAGTGTAAAATTTTCATAAAATAAAAAAACCCTACCTTGCCATGCCATGTATAACAGAATAAATAAATATTCTCATATTAAAAAACAGGTTATATTGCCCAGGAATGTATAACTTTGGATATTTCAAACTGTACTCGTCATTCACATCTTGGTCCATAACACCCATAACTAATACCGGTAGCGAAGTGAAAAACAAGTTATAACAAGAAATCAAAATCGGGTCATACACGGTCTAAATGAAATTGTTAACTTAAAAATTGCCATTCAAAATGTACTTGAGCGGAATAAGCAGAGAAGAAAGAAAACCAAAAATGTGTTAAGGTAAAAGAAAAGTTTTTGTAGAAAAAATATCGGAGAAATTTGCACATTCTGTAATATGACCAGCGCCCATGAACTAAGAGTAATCGTTCAAGATATTTGAATTGGCCTATGCTGTAGTCAGAGGCGAGAACAGCTTGCATGCCTTCTTGGCCTAAAATTTTTAGGTATAGGGCATTTCACGCTAAGAGATAAAGAGTTCATCCATCGTGATGTGACAAGCGTCTCACTTTGCATATAAATGGCCAAGGGCCCTCGTGTATTCTTATCCCCCCAAGAAAGGAGGAGGGACAAAGTACACTCAAGAGATGTATTTTCGGTATGGGGTTCCTCTTACCCGATATTCCAACACCAATGTGTGCTTCCTTTATCATCGACACATCATTTGCCCCATCACCAATCGACAAAGTAACCGCCTTCTTGTTCCTCTTTACTAGGGCCACCACTTGTGCTTTTTGCAATGGAGTCACCCTGCAACAAATCACAGCTGAGCATTGACACCCAATTTCTAGAAACATCTTTTCATATGCCGGTTTTAGAGCATGCGCCAAAGAATCTCCATTTATCACAAGCGCATAGCCTTCTGTTCCTTGGGGTGATTCTTCTTCAATAATTGTCTGTTGGGGACCTCCTGAAGCCATGTATGGTGCTGGTTGAACGAGGCCTAAAGATGATGTCAGTTTTTTAATTAATGACTTTTGGTTACCTATGTCATCTCGAGGTGAATTAGGCCGATCATCATGTATAGACATGATGTTATAGTTATAGCTGGGGAGCTGGGTTGTCGTTGAGATTGGCTAAAAATTTTGTTGTCTTTTTTTGTTGATTGAAACTTTCTTGTGAATTTGTAAGCCATAGCATATTAAATAAGACTATACAAAGCATGCAAACCATAAAAAATTAGATGTCATAATTATCAGAGTAACAGATAAATTCAGACTTGTTACAGAAAGGAAAAATTATTTTTATTATAATATCCCCATCCCAACATTTCAATGGACATCATCTCCCAAATTTTGGGGTAACCGTCATCCAAATTTTTTGAAGAGGGGATAATTTTTGTCCAAATTTTCAATTTCAATAAAGAGATAGTTGGAAATTGTCCCTTGCCTTTTTAAATCCGGGCCTAATCCCGTGTTAGAGATTAAATTTTTTATACTGTTAATAAAGGCAGAAATGTTAGTGTGCGTGCAAAAAAGGAAAAATCACACAATTGTGTGCTACAAATTCACCGATTCAGAAATCAATCGTACACTTTGTTCTTTTTCTTTAACATCTTCATACAATCGAATTCCTGACGACGTTCTTCTAGATTTCTTAGCTTGTTCTTTTTCAACCTCCACTCTTTCCAATGTTTGAATAACATTCAGAATATATTGGTTCACTTTGTCCGTGCGGTGCTAAAACTACAATGGATCTAAGAAGGGGTATGATAGAAAGGAGAAGAACAACATAAGGGTTGTCGGCATGCATGAAGTTATGAGAAGATTTTTTGGATTGGATAGGAAAATTACCGGAGCATTGGTTTTTTCTCGATCCATACGGCGGCGAGTGTCTTTAAGTTGGACTTCGACTTCGTGGTCATCTTTTCCATCAATGACAAAGACTTCTTTCATGTCTTCGGTTAGAAGTTTGCATGAGTAGCCGATGTTTATGGCTGTTTCCTAAAATATTAGGGCACATAAGGATAGTCTTTATTCAGTAGAATCATTCTGATTCAAATCAGGAGAGGCATGACATTCGAGCTATTTCTATGCATTGTATTGATATATGTTCTAGACCTGAACTTGGACTTGGCCCTAGATCTAGACCTGGATCTACAACTTAACACATGGATCTATATCTGAATATATATCTGGAACCGTACCAGGGCTTGAACTTGGGCCTAGATTTAGACCTGGATCTGGACATGAGCATGGATCTGCTCGACGTAAACCTGGTTGTGGTTTTGGACCTAGACCTGAACTTTGAGCTGGATCTAAGAGTTGGTGAACCTAGAAATGGATCTGGATCTTTACTTGAACTTGAAACTGTTCAAGAACATGGATGTAGTCAAAGCCTGACCCTTGGGAGATTCACATGAACCTCCCAAAAAACCAAATGTTGACTTACAGTTTTATCCCCTGTCAACACCCAAACTTTAATATTAGCCGCTGTCAAATTGGCTATGGTCGCCGGTACCCCATCTTGTAGCTTATCTTCAATAGCTGTCGCTCCTAATAAAACCATATCCTTTTCTATCTCTTCGTTTAGAATTTCTAACGTTTCTTCTTTACTTTTCCCTTGTAACATTGATGCTTCTTTGTACCTGTTCTAAAAGTTTTTTTTTGGAATTTGTGATCTAAATTTCAAATTTTACCAGCCAATCCATACAAAAATCTGGATCAATCTCTTTATAGGCAACGCATAAAGTTCGTAAACCATCGGATGCAAACTTGTCTAGATGTTGCATAGTTGCATCTTTGAGCAAAGGTGAAGTGTTCGGATGAATTCTAAAAAATTGATATGTTGTGACGGTTTTTGATAGTAGTAGTTTTTGAATAGCTAAATTCCACTGTCGGAATTAGATTAATCTAGGCTAGACTAGGCTAGGTTAGGATTCTTTTCAAGCCTAGTGTACACGTTAGATAGCAAAAATTGAATTGTCCTATACCTTTCTAAGATCATCGTGTCAGCTCCTTTACAGTATAAAATAATTTTGCCGTTGCGAGTTCTGACTAACAGGGACATGCGTTTTCGGACATTGTCGAAATCGATAATTTGGAGCATTTCGTACATCTAAAAATAGAGCAATTTGTTAAATTTTAATAAAATTCTACTTCTTCTCTCCCATTAACTTCAATTGTAATACTTTGAGGGGTTCTTGATTTAAATACGAATCCAAAATTTCGAGCTGCGGAAGTCAATGCTGCTTCATCCGGACTTTGAGCTTGATATTCAAGTTGGCTGCCAGTTTTCCTCTCTGGCATCACTGTATGGCAGATGGCCAATAATCGCCAAAATTCTTGAACCTCAGGAACGCCTTTTCTGGTGTCTTCTAATAACCTTTTGTCGAAAAATTTGAATATTGTCTCATACCAATTGTTAAATGAGAAATCTAATGCTGGGGTGTTCTAAAATTGCAATATAAGAGTGTTTATCGAAACACGGCGTTTGAAACTTGCAAAAAAGGAAATGGTAACTTTTTTGAAAAAATTTTTTGGAAAATTATATCACAAACATTAGATGTTCGAATTCTGTTCCGACCGATTTTTTTGTGGAACTGGAACCGAAGCAGCAAAATATGCGGAACATCAACCCAGTTCTCGATGCCCCCTAAATAGGATAGGCATCTCCTAGTTTTGGCTAGTCCCATCGTGCTTGGACTATACTTTGACTAGTCATTTTTTCATCTTACATCAGTAATTTCCAAAATCTCTCCTCGTTCAGTCATCAAATCACCATAACTAATTCCATTTATTGTGCACTTGTTAAAAGTCATAATATTTTGCGTCAGTGTACCCGTTTTATCACTGAACACATATTGCACTTGCCCCAGTTCTTCATTCAGCGTTGTAGTTCTTGCTCTTGATGACACGTCATTTTTGGCATAGTACATTTCAGTATCGAAATTTATCCACATGGAATGAATAAAGCGTAAAACTTCTACACTAACATATAAAGAAATTGGCACGACGGTATTGAGCAAAATTATGTAGGAAAAGAACATTAAAAATGAAATTATGGCGATCTAAAATAGGAATGAAGAAAAATTTTTGATGGGATGACTTACTTGAGCATTAGAATTGTCCCCACTTGGCACAATAGATCGATCCCATTCAAGATATTCTGTAAAATGTTGACCCGTTACTAATTCCCATATACCGCATAAAACGGTGCAAATAAGGCACATTGCAATAAGAAAGAGAACAATCTAAATACATGTTGTCTAGTTCGATTTTTATATTCATTCAAGGTAGAGTAGGACTTAGGTTTAGGCTTAGACTAGTGGCATATGGAAGGCAATCATATGCCTTTTAATGATCAAAATTCCTATAAAAAATTCTCAACGATAAGGGTCCCCCTAATGTTATTTGAGAAAGCATTCTTTTTGGTAAATTCTATAGTTTTTTATTCCATAAATTAACCATCCATTAAAAACTTACACCCATAATCAAAATATTAAGAAATCTATCCAAACTAGTCCGCTTAAATTTTGTTTTCCCACTATTCATCATCAACTTCGTATCCCTGCCGGCAAAAAGAACGACACCATAGCACCATCTAGTATTTCTCAATCTACAGCCTCTTAACAAAATCTTCTCATTGTCCAACGGAAAACTTTGCCCCCTAAACGTTAGCTTGCCCTCAAACCGAGGTATTCTATTATTCGGTGCTTCACAGATGACCTCGCCTTAATAAAAATGAATTGGAAAATCGAAAAGTGGATAATATTTACCATCAAATTTGGAAATGTCTTTCACAACATCACCCATAACGGCAGTTTCTGGTAATGCAGATCTTGTTTTTAAATTGGTTTCTCCATCAAGTTCAGCGGTCTCTATATAACAGAGACCATGAGGTTCTGAAGTTGATACTAATAAGAGATCTGCCTAAAAATATATAGTTGTACCATTGCACTTTTTTAGCCTTTGTGGGGGGGGTGATCCGCCTCTCCAAACTCTAGCAACATTATGTTTTTTTACATTTTTAAAATTAGATTTGTATGTTCTTAGCTAAATCTTACAGCCACAAAATGATCATTTTCCATCCGAATAACATCTCCAACTTTGACATTCATCCATTTTTCCTCTTCTAATCTGCCGTTTCTAACAATATAAGATACCCTATTATTAACTTGACTATCACTAATATGCCTTTGCTATAAAAACTCTTTTTATTATTAAAAAATTTGCACCCTTACCAAATCATCATAACCATCTTTACAGGCACTAAATGCTAGCACAATAAACAATGGAATGGCAGTTGTCCACCATGAAACTGAAGATATTTGAGGAATAAACTAAATTTAAAAGAATAGACTGGGAACATAGAGCCTCACTACTCTATTAGCTCCGAGTGGGTTATGGTCACGGAGCTTGACCTTCGGCCTCGCTCACCGAGTGCGATCAGTACATAATTTTTAAGTCATTTTTACTTTTCTCAAATTTTTTAAATTACTAAAAATTTGTATAAAAATTATATAGGGTGGGCATAAAATTACCCCTAGAGAGGTCATTTGTAGAAAAAATTCCGGGTCCCAAAAAATCATAAAAAGTGCACTTTTTTAGCCCACCCTGTATTATCAGAATGGGAATCGAACTTGTAAAATTGAGGGTTGGACCACCTCATCAGGGGTCCCCTACCTTGCCGACCTATGATCGTATTAGGACTTAGAGTACGCTTACACAAACAGACAAACATAGAGCGATTAATATTTAGAGATAAGAATTATAGCATTAAGAGAAGAAAATTTTGTGACTTACTTGTAATATCATTAACAAAAGGAAATAAAAATTTGCTAATCGTTGGAATTGTTCGAATAAATTCTTTGGCACAAATGAGATCACATTATATTTTGAAGTTTGTATATAATTATCCTAAAATTTGTGATAAATGAAACCAAATTTGTATATGAAGTGAGGGTCGGGATCTTCTTATATAACACGCGTAAATTTGTGCGTACGGACTAACTTTTGATTGTGATCCAAATCGTTCTCATGATATATCATTGTGAAGAGGACGAAGTTTTAATATTTTGACTCCAAAATTGAGGGGCACCTACTGGAAAAATTAGAAAATCAATTTTTAATTTTCACATATGAAATCGATAATTATTCATCTCTTCCATGTGAAACTGGATCAGTAATTATCGATCCTAAGCCGCTCAGGAGTGCCACTCGGAAGCTCCGGAGCAAAGCTCGAGAGCTCCGTTTGGAAGCTACGCTCAGGAACGCCGCAGACAACTCCATGGATACTCAGTGTCTAGTTTATCATTGATAAAATTTAGTTTAGAGAACGGTTTTATTATCTGATTATTAGCACGCCAAATGAGATAGTGGCTGCAATTTTTCGCCCTCTCCATGACCTTTGATATCACAAAACTTCAAACTCTTACTGCATATTTAAATTGAGCATTAAATTCTCTGTCGTTCGCTTTCAAAACTCGCTCTCTGTCACTAGCTTCGCTGGCTCGTCTATCCTCTTGACCACCATTTCCTTTCTTCCCCTTTCCACCAAAGAATTTTGAAAACATTTCCGTTATTTTCCACTGCCAGTTTGCTGCTTTTAAATTGGGTTTCTTTGGCGAATTTTGGAGATTATTTGGAGGAGCGGTAAAAAGTTGAGATGTTGAAGGAGGACCAGAAATGTGGATACTTGTTGTGGCGACAGTAGGGGTTAAATTGATTACTGGTGTGAGATTTGCTAAAAAACTTTTGAATTAAGAAGGAAAAACTCTCAAATTGGACAATTTTTCTACCTGGAAATTCAGTACTAGTCGAAGGTCCTGAGGATTTACTCGGTTTTTTCGAATGTCCACCACTCGGAAATGTTGTCGTTGATTTTACGACGTTTTCCGCTGGCCCGGGTATAGAACCCGAATTTGAAGATGAAGAAGATGTACTAGGGATAGGCTGTGATCTGGAACTTGTACCTAAAATATTAGTTTTTTATGCAAAAGAAAGATCGAAAGTTTTTTTATGCTATTGCGAAACTTATTGGAAACGTCATGAATAGCAATTGCTTTACCATGGTTACTTAGGTAAAATTACTTAAGCTTAGGTCATAAAGTTGTTAAAGGAAAAATAATTATCGAGGAAGAGAAAATCTTAACATTTTGAAATTATAAGAGATTAAAGATTCGTATGTTCATTGAGCATATAAATTTTCAGAGATCTAGGTGTGCAAGAGTTTAGTAGAAGGCAAAACACAATCAAAATTTCTTTAAAAATAAAAATAAAGAATTTAACCCCCCCCCCCAGTGAATATTTTTGCTGTATGCTTAGATTTTTTTAAATTAATTTTTTGCAAAAAAAGTTTTTACTGAAGATTCAGTATAATATTAAAATACGCGCTAACACGATTGTTGAAAAATATAGATCAAAGAATTTTCAAGACTTACAAAAACATCAGCAATAGTATAGAAGCAACATTTGTTTTATCAAATCACTTTATCAGTATAATATTCTTCTTGCACAAGAAAAGGGCGAATCAATAGATGCTTAGGAATTCTTTAAACGTGACAGTTATAGAAAAGAATATTAAAATAGATCTTTTCCGATTGATGCTAGGATGAATCAGACATGACTATCCTTAAAAAAAGGAAAAAATAGGAAAGCAATCCTTAAAATCAATATAACAATACTACACAGGTGATTAAACAATTTTAATGATGAATATTTTAGCTTATTTAGTGAACAAAGGCGTAAAAATTTCAAGAATTTGAAGAGGTTGTAAAAAGAAAAGAGAGTATAGAGGGAGAGCCAAAAAAACGTACTTTTGCGTTTTTTGGTGAAAAATTTGAAGCTATTTTGGATCAGGGGGTTACCCCAGGGTCAAAAATTGAAAAAAATTTTCTAAAATTTTTAACAAATGACATATTTAGGGGTAATTTTATGTGAAAAATCGATTGCGCGCATTCCTAAAGCGTGAAAACCTTGGTTTGACCCTTAAGAATTGAAAAATACGTAATTAAGTTTAAAGTCAATAAATGTGAAAATTGGGTAAAAATGCGTATTTTTCAATTTTTAAGGGTCAACAAAGGTTTTCACTCTTCGGGAATGCGCGCTATCGATTTTTCGCATAAAATTATCCCTAAATATTTCATTTAAAAAAATTTATGAACAATTTTTTCAAATTTTGACCCCGGGGTGACCCTCCTGATCCACAATGCTCCTAAAATTTTTGCGGATTCAAAAAAGGGCGCATGTTCAATTCCCACAGCCCTGACCAATACTTTTTGCATTTTTCAAACCCGAAAAATTTTTTCAACAAAATATAGAGTCAAATTTTTGTTCCTCGCATAAAAAAGAATTTTTGTGTAAAAATTTTTTAAATGAAAATTTGAATTTTTATCGAAAATTACTCCCTCTCCTTTCCTAGAACTACAAAAAGTTGTATCATGCACAAGTTTGTTGTGACAAATCAATAATCCAGTTCAAAAATCAAACAAAAACATATCGCTTTCGTAAACTGCATAGAAAAAATAATCCGATCAGAATTGTATACAACTGTCGCTATGCATGAAAAGATTTTAACACACACAGCAAAACTAATACGTAGAAGACCGAGAAATAGGGTATGATTCCGTCAAAAAATAAATTTTTCTTCGATTAACTTTATGACTCAGCTTAGTCGCTAGCCATTTATGGGCCGCGTACAATGCAAATATTGTATGTAGAACAACATGCATGAAAGCGGCACACCTGTGCTTTTTGAGTTCCGCTTGATTATTCACGTTTTTTAGTTTTTATTCATTTTTAAATGAAAAAGAAAACATAAAAAGAATGCTATTATTCATAAGGTTAAAAAAATTGGTAGTTCTGATTAGGAACAAAATGACAGGGTTCAAAATCCGGAAAATTTTTAAAATTTTTTTCTCAAAATGATCTCTATAGTGGTTTTTCTATGCGGCGAATCGAACGCGCGCATTTCTAATGCGTGAAAATGCTTCTTTGATCTTGATTCAAGGTCGATGTATTGAAGCGAAAATCAAAACTTCTAGTTTTTATGTAGAAAATGGATGTTTCTGTGGTTTTTCGAATTTTCATCCAAATTGAATAGTGTTCAAAATTCGCATAATTGTTTCCCGCATAAAAACTAAAAGTTTTGATTTTCGCTTCAATACACCGACCCTGAATCAAGGCCAAGGAAGCATTTTCACGCATCGGGAATGCGCACATTCGATTCGCCGCATAGTAAAACCGGCATAAACAATAACGAAACGAATCGACGTAACGAACAAAAACGAGGCACAAAAACGGGACGACAAGAATGGGACAATTTCAGATCTCGGCTCCTAAAAGGAATTTTGATATAGTATCAAAAACTTTTTTACTCAGAATAAAAAGTGGAGAAAAAAAGGCTTTTACACTATCTAAAAATTCCTTAAAGGAGCTGAGTTCTGAATAGTCCCGTTCGATCGTCCCGTTTTTGTGTCCCGTTCTTGTTCGTCCTGTCGATTCGGCATACACAATAACGGGGCGACAAGAACGGGATGATCGAACGGGAAGACAAGAACGGGACGATTTTTTTCTTCAGATCCCAGCTCCTTTAAGGAATTTTTAGATAGTGTAAAAAACTTTTTTTCTCAACTTTTTATCCTGAATAAAAAAGCCTTTGAAACTAAATCAAAATTCCTTTTAGGAGTCGAGATCTGAAATCGTCCCGTTCTTGTCATCCCGTTATTGTTCATCCCGTTTTTGTGCTCTATCCCGTTATTATGTTTGCCGAAAAATACCTATAGGGGTTATTTTTAGAAAAAAATATATAAACTTTTTTCCGGATTGTGAACCCTGTCATTATGAATCCCTAATCCTAGCCAGTACCAAAAAATTGATAAGCATTTTGAAAAAATTATATGAATCAAAAAATATTAATCATAAATTTTTCTCAAAAAACTTATTCGTCCTATATTTTTCGAGCGTGATTGGTATAATCGGGGGTTTCTTAACTCACATTGTACTTATTGTATTAAAATAAAAGAAAAAAATTCACTTACCCATAGTTGAATACATATTGAGGAGCGGCGGTTTCCGAGGGCAACGACGAAGGCGAAGAAATTCACTTTATATATACGAGTGCCACACAGAGGTTTTTGTTGTTGCTTTTTAGTTTATACGCACTAGAAAAGAGATGCCGTTCTCAAACAAAAGCAAAAAATATATGTGTAAGTTGAAATTGCTGAAAATTGGCCTCAAGCAAAAAATAATAATATAGCTAGTAAAAGTACGTGACTTTGAAGCCACCCTTTATGTGCAAGAAGTTAGCCTTTTTCGGTTGCTATGATTGTTGGTTGAATAATTAGGCTGTTTTTTGTTATTTTTAGATCTTTGGTTAGCTTCATAAATAGAAACAATAGGATAAGTAGAAGATTATAAAAGTAGCGTCATTGGGTCTAAAAGTTTTAAAAATATTTTTTTAAAATTGCCAATATAGGGCATACACAATCAAGGGGGAACGATATATACTCCATATACTCCAAAAAGTGGCGCGATTTTATTGAACAATATAATTACATGGTGTTGCAAAAATCGCCATCTGGTAATTTTTCGACGAAAATTAAAAAAAATGATATATTCGGAAAGTTCATGAAAAATGGAGCATTTTTTGTTTTTACGGCATGTTCTGAATCGTTGTAGTTTTCGAGATAATTGCGTTTGAAATTGTCAACAAGCTCTTCGTTGTAATACACAAACTTTTTTGAATTTTTTGCGGAAAAATCGATTTTTGCATCGATTTTTTAAATTTTCATAAAATGAACATTGTAGCAATTTTTTATAGCTAAATGAGACGAACAAAATGACACCAAAATTATCCAATTTGAACATTGTTTTGGGTTATTGAAACGAAAATTCTGATTCATGTTTTCGTTTCAATAACCCAAAATAGTGTTCAAATTGGATAATTTTGGTGTCATTTTGTTCGTCTCATTTAGCTATAAAAAATTGCTACAATGTTCATTTATGAAAATTTAAAAAATCGATGCTAAAATCGATTTTTCCGCAAAAAATTCAAAAAAGTTTTTGTATTACAACGAAGAGCTTGTAACAAATTCAAATGCAATTATCTCAAAAACTACAACGATTCAGAACATGCTATAAAAACAAAAAATGCTCCATTTTTCATGATCTTTCCGAATATATCGTTTTCATATGATTGTAACTTACTGGACTGGTCCTTTAAGGGCATTTTTATGCGAGAAATCGATTGCGCGCATCGAAAAACCTTGAAAATGCCTCCCAGACCATGAAATATAAGATTTTCGTATTTTTTCAGATATTTTCGTTAGGAACTCTTACTTAAAAATATGAAAATTGGATATTTCATGGTCTGGGAAACGTTTTCAAGGTTTTTCGATGCTCTCAATCGATTTCTCGCATAAAAATATCCCTAATAAGTCATTTTGGAAGAAAAAATTTTATGAAAAATTTTCTCCAAAAGATGACCAAATAGCGGTTTTTTGGAACACCCTGTATTTTCTACTTACTTCAAGAAAATAAAATATTACTAAAGAAAAATATCAGCAAATTTATTTCATTAAGAAATTACTGACGTCGTTTTATAGAAAAATCTACCACGCTAATTAAAATATCCGCGTTTATATATTCCCAAGAAAACTTGATTTCTCGACGCAATTAATCAATTTTTATTGTAAAAAAAATTTAAACTAGTTCATTAATTTTCTAGCAATAAGAAAGTATACGAAAATCCTTTATTCATCCTCGAAATTTTTATTAAAAGCGACAAACTCCTTAACCGGCTTCCTAAAATCAATAGCTCCACAGGTATATTTGCAAGCAACGCAAACATAATTCGATTGAAGTGCGCGAGTAAAGGTAAACGAGTATAAACGCTCGCTACTGAACGGAGGTAGGGACAAACGATAGACAAATTCCGCAATTTGGCTCTCATATTGTTCCTTTGAAGAGGTCGGTGACACTGACTAATATAATGATGCAGAGGTTGTAATCCTACTCCTTTTGAAAGAGCGACATAAACGCTAATCCTACCGACTTTATTAACAGTTAGACATTAGAACACATCAACAGATTGAAGTGGAAAAATTGGTAAAATTGCGAAGCGTCTTTCAATGTAAGCAATTTTTGGTTTTACCATAAATAGCATCTTTTTGCCAAAAAATGACTTTAAAAATGAAATTTTTGGACAAAAATTCGCACTTTTTGGCAAAAATTATCATTTTTTTTGGCAATTTGTGGTAAAAACACTTGGACAATTTTGGTGAAAAATCATAATGGGGGAATTATGATTTTTGAAAATCTAGGGTAAAAAACATAGAGGAGGGACCATCATGGTCGTTCCCCCTATGTTATCCCACCCCCACCATTCCACTTCGACGCGAAATTTGCGAAGTGGGCGTCATTTTTGGGTGAGTGCGGCGTGGGTGGGGGATGGAATTCCATTCCTTGTGAAGGTGTGGGTATTAGTAGATTGTTTATTATTTGTATGACTCATTTCATTTCGGAAATTTGGGTCAACAATTTTGCATCAGATCATTGCGAAATTGAGGTGTTTCTATGTGAAAAATTAATTGCATATATTGACGAGACTTGAAAACGCTTTCACGCTTCACCCTGTCGAGCCTTGAAAACGCTTCACCCTGTAGCACCCCAAAAATCTTAGAAATCTGAGAAAATGAATTTCAAAGTTCTTAAAGGTAGTGTGCAGGCAATTAGAAATTTGAATTCCCGTCAGAGTAGGAATTTGATTGATTTTCGTTTCAATATACAGACTTTTGGCGGAAATTCCATTTTCACACCGATTTTTTAAATTTTCATAAAATGAATATTGTAGCAATTTTTTGCAACTCTATAAGATGAGTAAAATGACACCAAAAATATCCAATTTGAACATTGTTTTGGGTTATTGGAACAAAAACATGAATCAGAATTTTCGTTTCAATAACCCAAAACAATGTTCAAATTGGATAATTTTGGTGTCACTTTACTCGTCTCATAGAGTTGTAAAAAATTGCCACAATATTCATTTTATGAAAATTTAAAAATCGGTGTGAAAATGGAATTTTCGCCAAAAGTCTGCATATTGAAACGAAAATTAATCAAATTCCTGCTCTGACGGGAATTCATATTTCTAATTGCCTGCACACTACCTTTAAGAAATGAACGAAAAGCTTATAAGAATTCGAAAAATTCCTCAATTATGATACAGTTTTTATTACGAAATTGAAAAAAAGTCATCAAACTTGCGGAAGAACATCATAAGTTCGACTGAAGCGACTAGGCTAAAGAACATGTTTGCTTAGACAAAGTGAATCTTTGACTCGAAAAACTAAATTATTGCAGTAGTTTCGTTTGAACTTCTATTTATTCTGTGTCGGATTGTTCGCATTTATTGTGTCTTTAAGAAGTAATCCTTGAAAAAGTGTGAAAAAAAACTGAAGCTTCAATTTTTTAGCCATAGACTATAAACTTGTTTTGTAATTTTATATTTCGAGCAAGATGATTCTAGTTTAAAAAAAGAGAAAATGATCATTTTTAAAGAAAAACTAGATCATCATCAACAATATTCACGCAGCCAATTGTCTTACAGATGCAGAGTTTCCTCAAAATTTTTATTGCTAGGGTCATACTGGCTTACATGGTAACCTATCAAAGTTAGTTTACGGCGATTTTTTTGCTTAAAATGGAGGAAATTTAAAATTTTAAAAATGAATCATGCCATTCGACTTGGTTCACTGAGACTAATAGAACGAATACCATAACATGGGTTATCCATCCAGAGCCCATGCCAGAGGGGCTAAAGTGACAGAATTGCTGTTTATAGGCTCAGGTTTGAATCCCACTTAAAATCCAAAGTTGTCCCAATTCCATGAAAATTTTTGGTATATCTCTATCTTGTCCTCTAAGATTCTTTGCAATCTTTGTTGGGTCAATAAATATTTACTATCCCGAAATGATTGCAAAGTGCCTTAGAGGCAAGGTGTCTTAGAAACTTACAAAGTGTCTTAGAACTATAAATTCGACGTGGAATTTGAACCTTAGCCTATAAACTGCAAATCTGTCACTTAGCCACTTGGCCATGGGCTCGGGATGGAAATCCATATGTTATGGTATTCGTTCTACTCGCTTCGGCGAGCTGATTCGAATGTCGACTCGTTTTTAAAATTTCGAATTTCTCCAATTTTAGCAAAAAACCGATATGAGTTGAGGTTTAAGCGAGGGGAGATTTTTACATACGCCTAGCTCAACAGAAAATTTTGTCTAGTAGCTAAAATCGGACTCAAAAATAAGCAAATTTTATAGTAAACTCATAGACACAACTTGTGTTAAAATAAATTGTTTCGTATACATGTTTGTATTTAAAACAAGTGCTTAGTGATTTTCATAAATCATCATTGTTCTTAGCAACCAAAAATATATGCATTATTAATAAAATTTATACTAGCTCCAAGTTATAAAAATAAATAAAATCACAATTTCCAATAAGTATATTGATCCTGAATGATATAAATTTGAAGCAGATGAACATTTTATTTCATCACTATTACATAAATTTGAATTACATGTTCTAAAAAAAATAAAAAATAGCTTAAAGGCCAAATTATGTAAATTTCGGCGAAGGGGGGTTCCGGGCAGTCATTAAAGGGGTTCCCCTTATAAGTTTTGATGGGATCAAAAAGTGCCTAGCCCTAGACGAACATTCTTCCTACGCCACTGACTGGAGGCACTAGTTGATACCTATCACCTATAAACTTAAGCACATCTTACCTTCTAGTAGATCTATTACTTCTATCTTTACTACAACCTCTTTTGACAATATATTCATCAATGCATTCAATAAAACAAACTTCATCTTCATCGACACATCTCACAGCTCTAGTATACGTATTAATAGCATTACAATTTCTCGTATCCTTATATCCAGCACAATAAATACAAGCCAATTGAGCAAATGTTTTTGCATGTGCATGCGACCATGTTAGTCCAACAACAAATAGCCACATGAACAGTAAAATTTCCATAAATAGACGTCTAAAATATATCAAATTTTTATCTTTTCTAGCTAAAAATATGTATAAAAAGGCCGATTAAAAGTCTAAGAAAATAAGAAAAAAATTTAGGAGATGAGAAAATATAGTTGGGACGTCATTCTTAATCTGGAGATTTCTCCGCTCGACATAATTATTGAATTGGCAAATTTGTGCAACTATGAATTTTTATTGAAGAAATTAGTCATGCTAGAGTAAAAAGTGACAAAATGTTGTTTTGTGTTATGAAAGGACTTTGGTCTGAGAAATTCATTTTTGCAACACAATTTCATTTTTGCAGCAAAAATAATAAGTTCTTAAAATATATGGTCTTCGTGGAGCAAATTTTGAAATTTTGATTTTTAGGGTAACCATTCCTCCTGCACGTATCCAAAATCATACCTGTGGCAGAACCTAAGTAAGGGTGGGGCACAAAGGTGAAAAACCTCATTTTTCTTAAAGGGGGGGGGTAAAATTGCGGTACGTTGGTAGCGAAAAAAAATTTTTTTGAATTTTTGCAAAAAATGACCCTACTACCCCTAATTTTATGCGAAAAATCGATTGCGCGAAAATATGAATCTAAAATTTTCATACTTTCGCTTCAATACACACCCTTATTTCCCGGATTCAGGGTCAGGGAAGCATTTTCAAGCTTCGGGAATGCGCGCAAACGATTTCTCGCATCAAAATTACCCTAGAAGAGCCTTTTCTACAAAAATTTGAAATTTTTTTTTCAGAGATCTGGCATAAAAAGGTTACCCCCTTTAAGAAATTTTTAAATATTTTTCACCTTTTTCATTTTTTCATAAGAAATTTCAGGTTTGTGAGCACGTGCCTCTGTACCCCTTACCTATATGCCTGCTCAAAATAATACCTCAAGCAAACCTCTCTAGCTTTTACTCGTGCAGAAAGATTATGAAATAACTAAACTTTCTATTTTAAAAGAAGAAATATGCGCAACTCTTGTTTACTCAACTATATAATATTGCCCAAAAATTTTTAATTAATTTTTTATCAGCAATCCAAAATTGCAATTTTTAGATCATTACTCGCCAAGAGGGAAAGTTTATTGACCATGGTACAGGAGAAAATGGCACAAAGTCCATCTTGAACGGTGAGGGATCGATCGGTGAGGGACTTGATAGAAATTTTAGCAGATAAAAAAGTTCAAGGAGTTTGCTTTAGCAATTTTTTCATTTATAAAAACAAAATTTTGGATTTCATGGATACTGGAAGGCCGCTTGACTCCAAAAGTTGTAAAACACTTCATTCATCCTTCTAAAACGTTCACACCAGTTGAATTCGGCAATATGAAGGTCATATTGCTTGTCGTTGATGCCATATTTGCGATGAAGATTCGCACGCCATTTTTACCACTTTGGATCGATCGTCTGTGTGTGAACACGGGGATTGACTGGGTTCAGAAAATGAAAAGAGTGGTTGAAGTATTGATAGAAAAGTACTCTTTGAGCTTGAATTCCGTTCCATCTTGCTATGCTCGCCGCATACCCTGAATCGCTTGAATGCATTTTTAAGCTTCAAAAATGCGCACAATCGATTCCCCGCATTAAAATACCCCTATGGGTCTTTTTTGGAAAAAATTTAAAACATTTTTTCCAGTTCTAGTACCCTGTCACTTGGGGGCAGCTAATCCGAAGTAGTACTGAAAAATAATTGATTTTTCTTATCAGTAATGTTTTAATTGAAAATAATCCTTAAAATAAAATTTATTTTATTTGAATATGAATTTTATTTCATTTTCTTTATTTATTGTACTAATTTTTATGAGATCTGCAAAAAGTTGTTATTATGAAGGAGGTATGATAATAAAATTACATAGGTTCATTCATTTAGGACTTAGATAGGAAAAAATTTCAGAAAATTAAAAAACAGCTTAATATTAGTCTATATAAACTAAATAGAGTGAATATAAATTTTTGTTGACCTTTTGCCAATGGCGTAGGCAAGGAGCAGATGCTCCCTAATGTGCCAATATTTAAAAAAATCTCTACACATAAGGGTCCCCCTTATGCAAAATCGCTAAGTTCAACTGTCAAGGTCAATTTCAAAAAATTGTTTAAAAAATTTTTCTTTCGATCAAATGACCACCTAACGGCTTGATTTGAGTCATTTACACGCGGTTTTAATATTGGCAGTTCAACTGCCAGCTTGCATTTTTTGAAGTTAAAATGAATCGCTCCATGAAAGAAAAAAGAAAAGGAAAATCGTTCCATCACGTTGACTGTCCTACCTCTTTCCCAAGTATGGATGTCATCCTGGTCGCCATTGTTGCGATCTCCAATCGATCACAGGTTCTACCAAAATCTTTTGGAATGGGTGGGAAACCGAACCTTTGTTAGTGCCGATGATACCGAACTACTTTGTAGTGCTCCAAACCACTACACTATGCTATTCACATTATGACTGGTCTCTAATTTCGACCTTTAAATAGCTCTTGGCATTCCATAGTGCCAACCGCAACAAATATTTTTTCTATACAAAAATTTTAGCCTGCATTAATGGAAATTGTGAAACAAACTCATATTGTGACAATACGACAAATTTATGTTGCCGTTGTTATGAAGGTATTTAATTTAAAAAATTTTTAATTTATATTTTAGAATGTGTTTATGGAGTTATATGCGATAGAGATGCAATGTGTATAGATAATAGATGTTGCGGTATACCTTCCACATTAGAAGACCTTATTGGGTGTGTTGATAAAACGGATTGTTCTATATA
Source organism: Acrobeloides nanus (assembly GCA_900406225.1). Classification (NCBI taxonomy): domain Eukaryota; kingdom Metazoa; phylum Nematoda; class Chromadorea; order Rhabditida; family Cephalobidae; genus Acrobeloides; species Acrobeloides nanus. Next base: position 16,704 of record OZJO01028623.1, on the reverse strand, counting down.
TGAACATTTATGTTCCCATGAAGATTATAGTAAGTACATTCATTTTTTCAATTATGGGCAAATTATTTTAGTCGATGTATTGTGTGCAAAATGTCGAAAAACTTGTAAACTATGTGGATCTAAATTATGTGAATGATACAGCAGGCTCCGAAAATGGGGGCCGAGCTTTTCTCTAATAGGTTAAAAGCTAGAAGCCTAATTTCTTTTCTAAAATGTTGATGGGACCTCAATCTAATAAACCCATATCAAGGCCCAGGGCTTCATTTGAAAAATTTTTTCTAGAAGCGTTGGGGGCCCAAAAGTTGGCACTTTTTCAAAAATGCATGATTTTTGGACCCCCAACGCCTCTAGAAAAAATTTTTCAAATGAAGCCCTGGGTCCTTGATGTGGGTCTATTAGATTGAGGTTCCATCAACATTTTAGAAAAGAAATTATGCTTCTAGCTTTCAACTTCTTAGAGAAAAGCTCAGTCCCCGAGGCCCCATTTTCGGATCCTGTGATACGGCCCTCATAAGGCTGCAAAATGCTTTCCCAGACTTTTATCATTTCTAGGTGCTTATACTAGAGGCCGGAAAAACAGAGGGTTCTCTGTCGAGGTTCTTTTTATCTACAAGTTAAAAATTGATATCAAGGGGTCATTTCGATAGAAATTTTATGGTGAACAACTTTGTAAAACATCATTTTCCCAAGAAAATTATTTAGAGAGATCAAAAATAGGGACCCTTGAAAAACCGAGGTCTCGGTTTCTAGTCTCTAGCTTATATATTCTTTAATTAAAATTTTTATATTTAAGGTATAATATAACATGAAAAAAAACAAACTAATATAGAATTATACCGTTTGGGTGCAAAGTGAGATTCTTGCCAATCACTATTATTGATGACTTTTTTCCTCATAGTAGGAAATGCTCTATATGTAAAAATTTTATCTCAGCTCAATAGTCTGCATTCTTTGCTGCTTAGCTTCAGTAAGTGCTTGCGCATACCCAAAATTCATGCATTCAACAATAAAATCCATCAAAGTGATCCAACATGATAAAAACTCGTCTTTTTCTTCTTCGTTTTCTATCTTTAACTTTCCAAGAAATTTGATTAAATGCAGCTGATATATGTCCAAAAAGTGAGGTTTCAATCCATATTGAGCAAATTTTGCGTGATGGCGACCAAGGTCAACAGCTTTTTCGCGCACTTCATTTTCGTTCAAATTGGAAATAATTATGTTTTGGAACCATTCAAATTGGGCTTGGCTAAAAAGGATAAATATTTTTTTGGCGGTATCTTACTTCACCCACTGTACAGTTCACTCACCAAGGACACTTCACCTAATGGACAGTTCATCCACCATAAACACTTCATCCACAGGACAGTTCATTCACTTTTTCAAGACCATAATAAACTGTCTAGTGGATGAAGTGTTCATGGTGGGTGAAGTGTCTATGGTGGATAAACTGTCCAGTAGATGAAGTGTCTATGGTGGGTGAAGTGTCTATGGGGAGCAAAGTGTCCAGTGGGTGAAGTGTCCGGTGGGTGAAGTGTCCATGGTGGGTGAATTGTCCTTGGTTGGTGAACTGTCCAGTGGGTGAAGTGAGATACCGCCATTTTTTTTGCACTAATGCGCTTTTTTGCGCTAACATATTTGTATGCTTAAAAAATTATTTTTGGCTTCTTTTACACTCTTCCTGGTTGCGGATATATTGTATAATTAGTCAAAAATGTCGATTCGAAAACAATCGACATTTCTGACTAATTATGCAATTATCCGCAAACAGAAAAAGTGTAAATAAAGCCGGAAATAATCTTTTAAGCATTATATGCTTAATATGTTAGCGCAAAAAAGATTAAAAAATATTTATCCGAAAAAATTGATGAGAGGTAAAAACACTATGCAATTTTCCGAAAACTTACCAAATCTTATTCAACTTTGGCCACTTTCTTAAATCCCTATAGCAATAAGATCCACATGCAATAATCTCATTCATTTTTGGACTTGACGTAATACTAGCTAGCATAGTTTTATGGAATATGTCATTGTTGCTCAACATAATAGCTTCCTGCCAATATCTTTTCATCAAGTTTTTTTGAACCGGAGACAAGTCCAACGATTGCCCTCTGATTTTTTCCTGATTTTTTGGTTCAATAACTACTGGCTGAAGTTGTCGGTGCATACGTTGGCTAAAAATTGCAAAACTTTTTTAGCTTGATACAAAAATTACTTACAAAAGTTTTAATGACTTATCGGATCGATAATTCTCAGGATCAAGTCCTGAACAAATAATACCCATTTTTACGTATGTTACGTAGGCATATATGAAATCAGTTATTAAGTATCTAAAATAAATGTATATTGTCATGTCACTTATGGTGGAAAAATTTAATTGATAAAATGTGTTTGAATAGCATTAAAATTGAAAATTATATAAGTAAAATCATCATAATTTTATAATTAGTCGCGCATGAGGAAATAGTCTAAAAGTCAAGAAAAATTTTACTTATACAAGGTGAGTAAAAAAGAGCATTTTTATGATTTTTGAGACCTGAAAAAATTTTTTAACACTAGAAAATTTTTATTAAAAATGATCCATATAGGGGTAATTTTATGCGGGAAATCGATTTCGCACATTTTCTAAGCATGAAAAATTATCTTGACCTTGATACAGGGAATGGAGTTGGTGTACGAAAAAAAAGAAAATTTTTCGATTTTCACGATAATACATCGAATCCATTCCCTGAATCAGGATAATGAAGCATTTCCATGCTTCGAGAATGCGCGCAATCGATTTCCCGCATAAAATTATCCTTATATGGGTCATTTTTAGTAAAAAATTTTCCGGTCTCAACAAATTTTTTTGGACCCAAAAATCACAAAAATGCACTTTTTTATTCACCCTGTATATTGTCATGTCACTTATGGTGGAAAAATTTAATTGGTAAAATGTATTTGAATAGCATTTAAAATTGGTGTGTGAAGTTCAATGTCTAGAAAAAATGCAAGCAAGTTATAATTCGATCATACGACCTCTTACACTGTGTTGTCGTTAGGGATCATGGTATGGAGGTGTTCCCAAAGTGATGACTTTTTACAAGAATGGTGACCGGAAATTTTTTTATAAAAACAATTTCTATAAGGGTAATTATATTCGAGTAATCGATTGCACGCATTTCCGAAGCGTGAAAACGTTTATCTGACCTTGGTTCAGGAAGGGGGTGGGTGTATTGAAGCAAAAATGTAAATAATTCGAATTTTAGCCGGAAAACCACTTACCTCGTACTTTCGGAAAAAAAATATTTACTTTTTATTTTCAATACACCCACCTCCTTCCCTGAATCAGGGTCAGGGAAGTGTTTCCAAGCTTCGGAAATGTGCACAATCGATCCCACTCCATCTTATGAGTTGTTTTTGGAAAAAATTCCGGTCCAAAAATCATGTAAAAAATCTTATTACTTTTTGAACACCCCAATATATAGGAAAGGATTGATCCCAAACCGCCCGACCGATGAAAAAAATTTAATGGTCCTCTTGTGGTTTGATCTGTCGAAGGCATGCCAAAAATTATATAAGGGTCCCACAGTGCCATATTAAGCTTTTATGGATAATTTTTTATATAAAAATATCAATTTTTAAACAAAATTGACTTATTTTGTAATGTTTTTATAAATTTTTCCTTAAAAACTCAATTTTGTCTGAAAATTTTTTGGAGATGTCCCCCCCCCCATCAAACTGGAGGAGTTATCAGGAAAGTGCTCTACAACTGAACTACAATGCCATATATGAAAATATTGTCTCTCGATAAAAGGTGAAAATCTTTATGGACTTTTCAATACTTGGAATACTTTAGACACTAAAGATCTGTTTGGAACATTTGAATCAGAATATGACAAGATTGCGATTATTAATCTAATTAATTCCCATTAGGTTATAAAAAAATTTTTCCTTTATTAGTGGCAGTCATAGTTAGAGTTCTCTAGAGTTCTTTCTCAATTTCGAATTGCAAAAAATTCAAAAATATTAATTATGTGATACAAATAAGTTGCTACTTAAAAAGCCTATTTAGATTAAATTTCTAAAAATTGCAAAGGTTTAAAGATCTAAATTTTTCATAAATCTCTCGCCTAAGCAAAAAAGAAGTATTTTAGAGGAAAAAAATCAACGTCGCATTTTACAATCGTTGTGGCAAAGGGACGTGGTCATTTGATTAAAATTTGTTCAAGTAAAAATCAGGGAAATAGTGTCTTTATGTCATTTTTCATCTAAAAACCATTTATCTGATTTATACTTTAAAAAATTTCAATAAAAGATCACTGTTGACGTTTGCAAGAAAGGTGCAAAAAATCAAAGATGTCCTTTTTTACAGAAACCATTTTAAACTATGTTTTAAAAATTAAATCTTTTGAAGATGAAAATTGGTAACATAGTTATTTAAAGGGATGATATATATTTATGGACTAATCCAAGAAAAAAGTTTTTCTAACAAGATCATTTTTAGGAGTAAAATCATGCGAGAAATAGATTACGCGCATAACCGAAGCGTGAAAATTCTTCCCTGATCCTGAGTCAGAAAAAATTGTGATTTTGAAGCGAAAATTGTCATTTTTCGCATTTTTAAAAACCCAATTTTTCCCTGAATCAGAGTCAAGGAAGCATTTCGCGCTTCGTCGACGCGCACAATCGATTTCACGCATGATTTTACCCCTAAAAATGATCTTTTTTTGAAAAAACTTTTTCTTGGACTAGTCCATAAATGCCACGCCCCTTTAAAAAAAAGAAAAAAATAGACATTTGAACCTTGCATGTGTCTATATTATGTGCGAACTGTGTTATAGTCTTTTTAAAGTCATGTACCATGTTACTATTTAAATTTTTTGAATAGAAGCTAATTTTAGAAAAAAATAATCTCGATATATGAACTATGATAACTGTATTTTCGGTCTTTTACTAGTAATGCGGAACTTTATAAATTAGATAAAGGGTTTTCGGAGCTAGTTCACTTATAANCTGTGTTATAGTCTTTTTAAAGTCATGTACCATGTTACTATTTAAATTTTTTGAATAGAAGCTAATTTTAGAAAAAAATAATCTCGATATATGAACTATGATAACTGTATTTTCGGTCTTTTACTAGTAATGCGGAACTTTATAAATTAGATAAAGGGTTTTCGGAGCTAGTTCACTTATAAGGAGTGGTCACGAAGTATATAATCCAAATTTCTCCGGTTTCAACGCTAAAAATCTTAAATGTATTAAAGGGGAGGGGTCCAACTTACGGCCGGGTAGAAAATTTTTAAAAATTTTTTTAACAAGTGACCCTTTAGGGGTAAGTTGATGCGAGGAATCGATTGCGCACATCGAAAAATTCTGAAAATTTTTTCTGGGGGTCAAAAAATGGAAAAAATTGCATAAAAATTAGGGGTTATAAGTTTTAACCCCAACACTCCGGAAAATTTTTTCAGAATTTTTCAATGCGCGCAATCGATTCCTCGCATAAAATTACCCCTAAAGGGTCACTTGTTAAAAAAATTTGAAAAAATTTTCTACCCGGCCATAAGTTGGACCCCCCTTTAAGATATTCTGCGTTAAAATTAGCTGCCCATGGAGGGCGAAGCTGAGATCAGATATTTATAATACATTAAAAAAGCCAAAAATTCGAATTTTGGAGGAGGGGAGAATTTCTCTCCTCTAAGGGCAGAGAATTTTAACGCAGAACATCTTAATATATTTAAGATTTTTAGCGTTGAAACCGGAGAAGTCTGGGTTACACACTTTGTGACCTCTCGTTGATAGTTGGCGGCAACTAAGTGAATATTTCCGAAAATTCGATTTTTGATCCTCAATGGCCGGATGGCCTAGGAGTCCCTCTGGGGTAGGGATTCCATATGTCAATTTCTGAACTAGCTGTCGTAATTTTGATTCAGATTTAGGGGGGAAGGGAATTTTTCGAAAAAATGGGAGACCTTACCATCCCCATATTTATGGCGTAGCCTCTTACTTCCTCCCCCCCAAATAACTTCAGCATTGATGGAAAGCATGAATCAAAGTTAAAAATAAAAAGTGGGCTATAGTTCAAGTAAGTTAAAAAGTTTAGCCAAACATTTCGTGTGTCGCAACGTGCTAACCGTCCGATCTGGCAAGTTAAGCAACGTTGAGCGCGAGGGTTCGATCTCTCTTGGAGCCGAAATTCGGAAAAACGCGAATTTTAAAGTTTTTTTCACTACACCCTAAAATAAAGAATAAAAATTTTTGCCTATCATTATTTTCCTTAAAATTTATGTTTAAGTACCAAATTTTGCAATTTGTTGAAATTTGTCTAAAATCACAAAATTTTGGCACTTAAACATAAATTTCAAGGAAAATAATGATAGGCAAAAATGTTATTGTTTATTTTAGGGTGTAGTGTCAAAAAAATTTAAATTTGCGTTTTTTCGAATTTCGACTTCAAGATGGATCGAATCCGCGCGCCCAACGTTGCTTAACTTGCCAGATCGGATACTGCAACACACGAACTATTTGACCAAACTTTTTAGTTTACTTGGGTGAAATGGACTATAAATCCGATATAAATTTTTTGCACATTAACATGCATCATTTTGTTTTCAAGCTCGATCATATGTTGTAGTCTTGTAAAATCATCAAATTTAAAGGATCATGAGAGTTCCATGTTAAGCCTATGCAATTGTCTACATCTTTGAATATACTCTAATTTTTATGAATGGTATTGATGATGTTTGAGACTTGTATTTCTTAGCGAATACATAAGATTAATTTTTGCGGCATCTTGTTTTTAATACTCCATATTTGTTTCGTCAATTTGTATTGACAGTTCTCACAAGATTCCCAGAAAAAATGCCTATTTTTGAACCTAAAAATAAGGTTAAATTTTTTACAATTTAAGATTGCAATTTATTTTTGCTAATAAAAATAGTTTAGAAAGAATTTGACGAAATTCTATTGCTAGCAAGCAAAAGAATTATTGTAGTGAAATTTCATGCGACATGGTGTGGACCCTGCAAAATTATGGCCCCTAAATTTCATGTAATTTTCAAGTTCTGTCTCCCTTCTTATATAATTTTTTTAGGAATTATCTGAAGAATTTATCCATATGGTATTTATAAAAGTTGACACTGATGAGCTAGTAGGTTTTTTTGTCATTTAAAAAAATTAGGTACTACTAAGCATTAGCTGCAGCAAATGACAGGGCTGTTTTTCCGAAAAAATTTCTTTTCATAAAATTTTCTTTAAAGGGGGAGTCCAACTTAGGGGCGAGTAGAAAATTTTTTTAACAAGTAATCTCCTAGAGGTAATTTTATGCAGGGAATTGATTGTGCTCATTCCCAAACCTTGAAAACTCTTCCCTGACCCTGCTTCTGGGAAATAAGAGTGTGTATTGAAGCGAAAATCCAATATGTACTAATTTCCCTGAATCAGGGTTAGGAAAATGTTTTCAAGCTTCGGGAATGCGCGCAACCGATTCCCCACATGAAATTACCCCTAAGAAGTCACTTGTTAAAAAATTTTCTACCCAGCCCTAAGTTAGACTCCCCCTTTAAAAAACCCTATATGGGTTTTTCGATGTGGGGAATCCAAATCTTTCCAATTCGTAACAAATTCGTATTCCGACTTTTTCGCCCGTCGACGTTTTTTTTGGTCGACAGTAACCTTTGGGACCAATTCGTATTTTGGGGCCCAGTACCCCCTGCTTGCCCATGTATGTTTTCCGTGTTCAAGAATGCGCGCAATCGATCTCCACATAAAATTACTCCCCAGAGGATCATTTTTAGAGAAAAAATTCTGGGTCCCAAAAAATCATAAAAATCCACTTCCCTGGCCACCCTGTAAAATTTTAAATTTTTTAGACTGATGTTTCAGAAATGTTTAACATACAACTAATGCCAACTTTTATTTTCATAAAAAATGGAAAGCAAGTGGTAAACTGCACATTTATTTTCCACATTTAAAAATGAAATAAATTTTTCAGGATCGTCTAGAAAGCAGCAGAGAAAACGAGTTGCGCAAAATGATTGAGGCCAGAGTGTAACATTTAATTAAACTCTTAAAATTTTTGAATGGAATTCAACCGGTTTTGCCATTATGCCATAAAGTTTCATTGTTCACCATTTTACAGAGTGAGGCAAAAAATTATATCTGATATTTATGTATTCTACACAAATTGTTTGAACAACAGCTTTTTCTTGATTCCATAAAGCATTTTCATGTTTTAGGAATACGAAATTCGGATTCCCCATATAAAATTACCCCTAAATGGATTATTTTTTGCTAAAAAAGTTTAAAAAAAATTTACATTCAGTGCAATGGTTCAACTATATTAGTTCCAGTCATTATATATAAACAATTATGGGCCTCAAGTTATATAAAAATTACAAAAATGCACTTTTTGCCTCACCCTGTACGCTTAACTTTCAAATTGTAGGTTTGTAAAATTGTCCTGTGATTGTAAAAGTTTCCATTTTCTTTATGTGGTAAAGGTGTAGATTTAAAGTAATTTTCGAGTCTTTTGTCCTTTGTGCACTTCATGCGTTCGCAGTGGGGATTAACCTATAAAATTGTGGTCTTCTGTGCAATGCACTTTAAATTGGAAAAATTGAAATATAAAACTTTTATAAAATTTTAAGTTAATTTTTGAAATATGGATTTTTTTAAAAAGTTTTTCAGGTACAGGTGGAGAAGCACTCTGTAGTTTATTTTTATAAAGAATGTAACTGTTTGACGAGAGAAGGCAGTCATAGGTGGATATGGAGAGGTCTATTTTTCAAAAAATTTGCGAGGGAGGTTAATTTTTACTAAAATGCAATTTTTTAGAAAAAATTTCCATTTTTTCAAATTTTTTTCAATAAAAAAACAACAAAATTGTCAAAAAAATTAAAATATGTCACCATAGTGTATTGGTTTTGTTGTGGGTAATTGAGGATTGATTGGCGGGTTCAAGTCCGCCCTGGGTCGAAATTTTTTTGCAATTTTTTGCATTTTTTAATTATTTTTTCGATTTTTATTATATGGTCATAGAAGGCCCATTGGCACCTAATTTTCTCTATAAATACCTTATATTGGCCTCTATTATCTTTCTACGTGAAAGTTATAAAAAAACTGGGACTTACACCTCGTGAGTGTCCCTTGTAAGAGCGGGAGGGTGGGTCCATTTATGAATCCCTTGTTTACCTATAGAAGCGGCCCTTTGGTTATGCCATAGTTTGAATTCATTGAAATTTTCAATTTTTAAAACTTTATTCTACCATTGTCTTTAATTTCTAGAACTATGCTTGAACAGGAACGATTTTTCGAAACTATTATAGTTGATGCGTCACACTGAATGTAATTTTTTTAAACTTTTTTCGCGAGAAATGATCCCTTTAGATGTAATTTTATATGAGGAATCCGAATTTCGCATTCCTAAAGCATGTAAGCGCTTCTTGGAACCAAGAAAAAGTTGTTTTTCGAACAATTTGTGCAGAATATCAGATATAAATTATATCATATAATATAAAACATGATTTTCTTGTTCATTGTTTCATTTTCTTCATCGTTGACACTCGATTTTCTTGACACCAATCGTTTTGTGTGTATGGGGTCGTACGTGGTCTACGGGATCATGGGGATCGTGCGGGAGCCAACGGGGCCACGGGGAGCCGCACAATTCACGGTTGACAGTGATCAGTACAGATTCATACGGTTGACCGTACGGTTCAACTGAGGAACGGACCCATTGTTTCAAGAAAAGCTTGACTCAAAGAAACGTTTTCATGCTTTAGGGATGCGAAATTCGGATTCCCCACATAAAATTACACCTAAAGGGATCATTTCTCGTGAAAAAATTTTTACAAAATTTTTCCAAAAAAATTCACGTTCAATGCGACGCTTTAACTATGGTTCCGATTTTTCTTGCTTTTTATATGATCAAGATCAACAACATGCCACAAATTTTCTTTATCAAACAAGTCTTGAACTAAAAATTTGCTTGTAAAGCTCGCGAAAATTTTCAACATGAAGATATTTTGCCTCTTTGTTCATCCTATTATAAACTTGCATGATCACGTTGAACATGATCAAATTTATGTTGAGCGTAACATCTCCATTAGGTTAATCCCATTATCATAAATTTTTTTCTTTTGCTTTTCTTCCAAAAAAGTTTTAGCCTTAGGCTTTTTGGCTTTTAATGAGGCATAATTTTTTGATTTTAGGATTTAAGCCATAACCATAGCCAGTGTCCAATTTTTTGGGGGTGTGGGGCACTAAAGTACAAACTTCATTTTTCTTAAGAAATTTGACATATATTTTCTTTTTTTTATTACAGGATGTCCTCAAAAAGGGCAATTTTGGGATTTTTGCGCGATTTTTTCAAAATTTTCAAGTTTTAACCAAAATAACCCTATAGGGGATTTTCTATGCGAGGAATCGATTGCGTGCATTGCCGGACCTTGAAAACTCTTCCCTGATCCTGTATTATCACATTTTCACTTAAATGCACACATCTCTTCCCTGAATCAGGGAAGCGTTTGCAAGATCTGGCAGTGCGTTCAACCAATTCCTCGCATATAAAACCCCCTATAGGATTATTTTGGTGAAAATTAAAAAATTTTTTGGGACATTCTTTTTTTATTTTTCCCTAAGAAAGAATGATTCATGGGCAGGGGCGTAACCAGAAATTTTTTAGGGGGGGTACCAAGCTTTTTTCTAAAAAATCATAAGGGGGGACCCTTATGTTTTTTATTTTTTTTCGGCCCGTAAGAGGGGNCTAGGGGGGGGGGGGGGGGGTACCGGTACCCCTGGTACCCCCAATAGCTACGCCACTGTTCATGGTGGAGAATGTGCCCCAGTTCCCCTTGACAACGGGTCTGTTATAAACTAAATTTTGTTGCAAAATGGCCTAAAAGTTATACGAATCAAAACTTTTTCTTCCACCTGTAAATATAATAATGTTGATCAAGTTACTTTTTTTATATTCCGTCTTATACGTTCTATACAAAGTATTCACGTCGTTTATTTGCCAACTACACAGACATGTGTTTACAAAAAATGATGAAAGAGGAACTAGAAAATCTCTAAAAAATAGTGTTCCTGACGCAAAAATGACGTCATTAAAACACTGCCATTTTCTACCCAAAAATTACCTAACAAGGCCTTGCAAGGTAATGCGCTAAGTGACGCATGAATTATTCAAAAAATCCTATATATTCTGAAAGAGCATACCTGATGACCTTATAGAAATTAGCTGCTATAACTCTATTCCTGAGGAGATAAAAATTTTTAAGAAAAGGCAAAAACATTTAGACGACAAGGGAATCGAACCTCGGATCGCCCGATCATCGCGTCGTAACAAACCCACTAAGCTAAAGTCCATTTCCGCCGCCAGTGAGAAAAAAGTCCGGACGAGATGGCCAATTGGTAAAGCTCTCGCTTTGCACTCCGAAAGGCAAGGGTTCGATCCTGGAGGTCGAAATCAGAAATATTATAATTCAAGATTTCATGCATCACTTCGTGCATGCCCCTTGTAAGGGTAGCACCACCCAGTGGGTATCTCCTATTTTTTGCCCCCTGGGGAGTTCCATAGCTGGTTATATTTTTTAAGTACAATTTTCGTGCAAAAAAATAATAATACGTCTTATATCTTGCAAGACGTTACGTGATCAACTAACACTTGTTTATTGAACAGACTAGATCCGGATCTTTTGATGATGAGTCTTCTCGCTTATTAAACAAACAATTAACTGTCTGTAAGCGGTCAGTGTTCCTTAATGTTCTGATAACCGGAAATTGTAAGGAGTACTTTTTTCATTTTTTCGTACAAATGAGTTATTATTAATACGATTAGATTTTTGAGGTAGGTTAAAGGGTTTTTTCGACATGAGTAGGGGACCAAAGGCAGAGCTGAGGGGAAGTAGGACTAAAGGGAGGGACAGTGGAAGGGGTCAGTGGGGGCATGCCTCCCAAACCGAAAATTGTTAAAGAAAAATGGCATTTTTGGTCAAAATTCGACAGAAAAATGAGGTTTTTACCTAGTTGCTCTCCAAATGAAATCCTAGGACCGCTACTGGTCCCTAGAGCTTACACTTCTCTCGTTATCATGGGGACACCTCCTTTTACAAGGTGAGTCAAGAAAAGGCAATTTTTCGATTTTTTCAAAAATTTTTTAATTTTTACCAAAATAACCCTATAGGGATTTTCTGTGCGAGAAATTGATTGCGCGCATTGTCGAACCTTGTAAACGCTTTCCTGACCCTGAATTAGTCAATTTTCACTTCAATACACAAACCTATTCCCTGAATCTGGGATAGGAAAGCGTTTTCAAGGTTCGGCAATACACGCCATCGATTTCTCGCATTTTTGATGAAAATTTAAAAAGTTGAAAATTGAAAACATCGCTCCAAAATCACAAAATTGCCCTTTTTACTCGCCCTGTACTAAAATTAAACTCCAATTTTATTTACTTGTTCAAATGAAACATAAATATTTGTGCCACTAGTCAATTCATGTTTAATAAACCCGACTTTAAGTCTATAAATTTCTTATCAATCATGTTTGCTCAAAATTTCAATCATGGTTTCATTCTCGGCTTCTCCAATGGTCATTGAAAGGCTTTTCTCCCGCAATGAGAAAAATTCATGAGCTTTTTTCTCTATTTTTTGTTTACATAATGGACTTCCATTTTTGAAGAATGCCTCTTTTTGTACGATTTTTAGGCGGATTGTTTACGAGTGAAGTTAGGAGAACCGGCATTTACAGGTGTGCTTAACGGCACTTGATGGATTATTTCGGAGACGAAAAGGAAGAGGGAGGGATTTTTTTGGTTTGCGCAATAAGTTGCGTAAGTTTAAAAGGATAAAAAGGAGTTTTATTTCGTAAGACAATTCTGGTCATTTCTTCCTTTTTTGGTATTATATATGTTTTTTCTAAAGCCTATACTAAGCCTAAACCTAAGCCCAAACTCGAAAGGGAAGGTCTGCTGCATAGGTGGACAAACAGGGGGAGAGGGGTCCCTAAAATTTAAAAAAATTTGCCTTGGTCCCCCTCATGTTGGTCCTCCAAAATTTTCCAAAATAAAAGGGGACAAAAAAGAACCAATCCGGCCGCTCCGATGCCGAGTTGGTTCTATTTTTGGCCTTTTTTGCCGAATTGGTTAGGGGAAGACCCCCCTCCTTTTGGCCATGTATAGTCTGCTACCGAATTAAAATTGGGACTGCCAACTAAAAAAGTTTGGAAGAGATGGCTCTCATATTTATGTTTGAATGTTTTCCTTCTCTTATATAAAGATATTTTTATCTAAAAACCAAAACAAAGGAATATGGTGTAATAGTGCAGCTTTTGACAAAACAAAGCTCCATTGATTAAGTAGTGTTGGAAAAAGTCAAGTGGTCCTATGAGATAGATCTGGATCAAAATTCATCCCATAGATCATCAAAAATAGCCGCTAAACTTAGATGAATAGACTGGAAAGATCTACTAAAAAGATAAATTTGTCTAACAGGCCATTAAATTTAGACCTCTTGTAAACAAATCGAAATTTTTGTTGGCGTACGACCTAAAAACGTGCCTTAAGTTTTTGAATTACGAATCTTGTCGGTTTTTAAATTTAGTGGAAAATGGAAGAGCTAGTGTTCGGGTTTTTTAACATTTAGGAGAGAGAGGGGGAATCACATACAGGATCTAAAAATGGACTCTCCCCCGCCGCCGCAAAATATTGGCACCTTGGTTGAAAAATGGTTGTAAAAAGGTTTGTGCGATCTTTTTTGGTCTAAAAACGGGGTAATGTGTTACCCCTAGGTCAGCAAGGGATGGAGGAGCCTTCCTACTGACCCACTCACTCATAAACCCAAAATTGAGGGGGTACCCCCCACCTTGCCGACCTATGTGCCCAGTTATACCCCTCCCCACATCTCCTAAGTCTAAAAAATTTTTTAACTTTTTAAATTTTAAACACGCATGTATGGGGATTAATTTGCTACTTTTAATCTCTTTTTTGTAGAACAATGATGTTTAGAAAGTGACTGCGGGCTGACCAGAAATTGCCGCTAATAAGTACTATGTGCGTGGTTGCGCAGATTTTTCCATCGGCAAAGTCTATTTGACGTGCGGATTACTTTTTGATCGCGGGAGTTTTTGTTCGCGCATCCACTGGCTTTTACCAGGCCAGGAAGCAAGTGACGCTACTGTTTAGTTGGAGAAAATTTTTTATTATTATTTTCTATTTTGTCCAAATTTAATGAGTTTTTGACCATGGTCAAAAACTCGTTAAATTGATAAATTGTTGGAGAGGGGTACATGTTTTACTTGAAATTATTAGGGTTTATAAAAAATTAGGGTTATGTCAACACTTTTTTAATTTTGCACAAAATAAAGCCAAACCATGGCAAGGGAGGTGCTATGCCCAAATTTGGGCACCATTACTTTTTTCATGTGAGACACTATTACTTTTTTCACGTTTTTTCGGCTTAAGTGATACAAATATTTTTCATCTTTCTTATATAGTAAATATTTGCATAATGACAAAAGTTTTTGGCAGGACATTTTAGTTTTTGGCAGGACTTAAAAGAGTCTATAAATGGACCCCTCCCCAATCTTGAAGTTCTGACCCCCCCCCCCCCCCCCCCCCCTCCCCTCCCGCCACTTTTCGGACGAAGCACGAAAAGTATCTAAAAATGGCATTTTTGCCAAAAAATTACATTTTTGGCTTTAAAAAATGAATAAAATTGAATTTTTATGCAAAAACAACAGCAATTTTTTGACGATTTGTGAAATTGTAAAAACAAAATTACGACGCTGGTTGTATAAGAATTTTTTTTTGAATATCAAAATTTTAATCCTGTTTTTCATTGACCCGGAAATACAAATATTTTCCCCCTTTCTATTATATCCTAAATATTTGCATAATGACAAAAGTTTTTGACAGGACTTTAAAATCGGGTCATTCACAAACAAATAAGCACAATTAAAGTCTTTACAACCATTTTTTCTTGAGCTCAAATTTTCGAAAAATGAATAAAAATTTCCGTTCATGGCGCACTACCTTTTTCACTTCAAAATAGCTATTATTAAACGTGAAAAAATCACATAAGTATCCTACTAAAGTGCGCAGAATTTCTCGCTTTTTCTTTTCGCCTTATGTTTGTTCACTGACACCATTTCACTTTTCAAAGAATGAGAAATTTGTTGTGTTGTTCCGCGATTTCGACGCTATTCACGGATTATCTGACTGTCAAAAGTATGTTTAACAAAAACGCTTTTCTTCGTTCTACTTGGCTTATTGTTACATTATGCTTTAAGAATGGAGTAAATATATTGTTATTCAATAGGATTAGAACGTTATTTTTATTTTTTATAATCAATTTTTATTTTACCCTGATTTTCAAGGTTTTCGCGTCAATAATACCTATATGGGGCCATCCTTAAATTAGGTTTGCAAAAAAGTTGGATTTTGGACCCCCTACTGTTAGCATTTTTTTAGAAAAATCTTAAGGGGGGGGGTAAACTTTTCAGCGGCACTTCCGAAAAAAATTTTTTTAAAAATGACTTTCTAGGGGTAAAAATAGGGTGAAAAATCGATTGTGCACATCCCCGTCGCATGAAAATGCTTCCTTCACCTTGTTTTCGCGAAAATAGCACTATTTCACGTTAAAAATAGTGCTATTTTCGCGAGAAATCACGGTGGCGCGATTTCAAATTAAAGGGATCGAGAAATGTTACCGGTTTGTAGGTTCACCTAAAACTTTAAAGTCTTATATCTCGACGGAACAGAGGTTTCAGACAAAACCGCTCAATAAAAAGTTTGTATTTTACCTAAATTACAAAATGTAAAAAGAATTATCGAAATCGGATTAATCTCCAAAGAGCTGGAGATTTTTGAAGTTGGATATCGTAGATTCGAGTTTTACAACAACTTAAACTTGGAAGTTAAAGTTTTCGGTCAAAAGAAAGGTTTCAGAAAAAATCGCTTACTACAAAATTAGTATTTTGTTTGGGGAATAAAATGCAAAAAGAATTTCCGGATTTCGATTTACCAGTGAGAAGTTAGAGATTTTTGAAGTTGAACCTACAAACCGGCAACATTTCTCGATTCACTTGTGCCACCGTAAAATAGTGCTATTTTCGCTAAAACAAGGTGAAGGAAGCATTTTCAAGCGGTGGGGATGTGCGCGATCGATTTTTCACACTATTTTTACCCCTAGAAAGTTATTTTTCAAAAAAAAATTTCGGAAAAAAGGCCCTAATTTGCATCCCCCCTTTAAAATTTTAATGGAGCCTTAGATTTTCAGAGATCCCCTAATGTACTCTGTGGATGGCCCCTATATGTAGAGGCATTGGCGGCACAAGTCTTCAGGTTCTTTCCTCTAACTACGTCCTTGTCCCCATTTGGGTTCCGGTTCCGGGACCCATGGGGTCAGGGGCCCTTGAGACCCGCAGTAAGTTGCTTGGATCAGCATATTTATGTATAATCTAGTTTTTGGTCGCCAACTTTTTGACCCCATCGAGAGTGGGACCAAATGAGGATTTTGGATTTTTTTTGAAAATTCCACCTGGGGTACTGCCCATGTATGCTCTACATGTAAGAAAATACCAAAAAAATTTTAAATTCCAGCAATATTGGACAAAATCTTTTTTTTCAATTTTTAAAAATTTGCATAACCATCTCAAAAATGTTTTCTGTTGTCTCAAAACTTTTAATTGCGGTCGAAGATGAGACCAATTTCTTGGTTGGCTGGT
>OZJO01028621.1:0-17896 GCA_900406225.1 Acrobeloides nanus | reverse complement strand
AAAACGTTTCGATTTTACTCACTATTTAATGCATTTTTAGCAGAAAATTTTATTTTCAATTAACTTTTTCGTATTAACTGATTTTTTGATGCGGTTTTTGTATGTTGTTGTCGGTATAATAGACAATCAGAATAGCAAAAAAGTAAATTTCTGGCGACTCTGCGTCATGAAGAAATCTTGCTTCTAAATCTTCAAAGTGAAAAATTTGCATATTAAATTATGCGAATTTTTGACGTTTTGATGGTACGTTGTGTAGAATTATCTGACATACAACCTGCAAAAAACCGCGTCAAAAAAGACTTCAAAACGGCCGAGAAATCTTCAAATGAGGGGAGGGCAGAACCTACTGGGACACCCTGTAGACATATAAGCAAGCTAATTCGCTCAGGCTGCGATCAAGCATTTCAAAAAAGTTGTCAAAAAAATGTAACTTTGCCTGATTTTCAATAAAATCGTTTTATTGAAACGATTGGTCATGAACATACATGGGCAAGCAGGGGATACTGGGCCCCAAATACGAATTGGTCTCAAAGGTTACTGTCGACCAAAAAAACGTCGACAGGCGAAAAAGTCGAAATACGAATTCGTTCTCGATTTATGAATTCGCATACTAATTTTCACAATGAATTCAGTCTGGGCGGCTTCCCAAATACGAATTGGTCCATTAATTTTTCCCCCGATACGACGAATTAGAGGGAGGGGTACAGTACCCACCTTGCCCATGTATGGTCATGAAGCAAAAATTTTATTGGTCGAGAAGCAAAAAAACCAATAAAATTTTATGCTTCATAACCAATCGTTTCAATAAACACGATTTTATTGAAAATCAGGCAAAGTTAATTTTTTGGCAACTTTTTTGACATGCTTGAACGCAGCCAGATACCAAAATTTCAGGTTCAAGATCTCGAAACTATGTAATTATCGACGAGGTAGACAACATGTTATTGGACAATGCAAATCATGTTCTATACCTATCACATAGTATAGCTGGCATGGAAACTTTGAACCCCCTATTTTTGTACATTTGGCATTGTGTTAGCCGACCAGTAGTCCAAATGAATGAAAATCTTGAAGAAAATCAAGAGGATGTTCCTCAAGTTTTCGATTCTGAATTTATCAAAAATGAGGTTTTTCATTCTTTTATTTTACCCTACGAAAATTTTTTTTTGAATTTTTTTGACTTTTGGCCGAAATTTCAATTTTTTACCAAAATTTTGTTTTTGACAAAAAAATTACAATTTTTGACAAACTTTCACTTTTTTTATTTCATTTTTGATCCAAATTGAAATTTCGCGTTACGCTATTGTTCCGTAATCTCATCCAAAAATTTTACAGCTAGCCCAAAAACAATTTTTTAGATCTTAAAATTATCTTTTGGCATAACTTCAAAAGAAGCCCTGACCAAAGTCTTAGAATTACACCCGCCAGAAATCAACAAAATTTGGCGCCAACTTGTTGAATTACAAGTCATCAACGAAGATGGATGTCTTAAACCAACTCCATACGAAAGTGAAGCCTCACATGTATTTCAATCCTGCCCTAGCCTCTCAAAAATCCTCCAACATCGCCTAGCCGACCATCTCAAATCCGTCCGATCCAAATTCAAATTGATCCAGATCCCCATACATTTACAAAATTTCGTCATTTCCCATCTGGACCAGTTCATCGAAAGTGCCAAATTGGCTAAATTAAAAATGCATGAAAATATCGATTATGTCATCGAAACCCCAAAAGGGAACAGTTTCAATCGCCAGATAATAATCGTTGATCGAAGCACGGGTACAGATCTTCTTAGCACCCAGTGGAATAATGGCTTGCACCAATTTTTGCAACTCAAACATGGATGTAAATTAACACCATTATCGACAAAAGCTGTCTTTGTTTCAAACGTGACTTATTTGAAACGATATGCAAATTTGATTGGACTCTCTGGTACCTTGGGATCTGGAGATGAGGAAAATTTGTTGAAAAATTTGTACGCTGCAAAAATGTTGAAGGTACCAACTGACAAGCCAAAACAGTTTTATGAACAAACACCGATTATTGTCAAAACAAGGGAGTTGTGGAAGATGAGTATTTTTAACGAAATTGTGTGCAAAATCAAGAATAAAAGGTCGATTCTAGTCATCATGGACTCAATCAACGATGTCAATGAAATAAAGACATACATCCAAGATTTGGTCACCAAAAAATTAGATAACCCTGAAGCTTCCGAAATTTTCAAAATCCTTGCAGACCCAAAAAATATTCTCACCTATACCCGAGATTATGTGCCTTTCTTTTATGGTGAAGAAGACAACAAGAGTTTGTTGAAACCCCAAAAAGTTTTGATTGCTACAAACTTGGCAGGCAGGGGAACGGATATTAAACTAGATGAGGAGCTGGTCAAAAATGGTGGTTTGCATGTAGTTGTGGCTTTTTGTCCGAAAAATATCCGAATTGAAGAGCAAGCTTTTGGGAGAGCTGCTAGAGGTGGAGATCTTGGATCGGCAAGAATGATTATTCGCGAGAGAAATATTGATGTGGGTGGGTTGAAAAAGAAGAGAAATTTAGAAGAAAAAACTAGGCTTAAGGTATGTTCATATACATTAATTAAAAAAATATAATTAAAAAATAACAGAAAAACAGAAATCGTAAAGCCTAAGATTAAATCTTTTTATAAAGTCTAAAGCTAAGCCTAAGCCTAAGCTTAGGCTTAGGCTTAGGCTTAAGTCTAAGTTAAAGCTAGGCCTAAGCATAAGCTTAAGCCTAAACTAAGCCTAGGCTTAAGCTATCCTAAGCTTAAGCCTAAGTCTAAGGCTAAGCATAGGCTTAAGTCTAAGCTAAGCCTAGGCTTAAGCTAAGCCTAAGCTTAAGCCTAAGTCTAAAGCTAAGCTTAAGCTTAATCTTAAGCCTAAGCCTAAGGCTAAACCTAGACCTAAGTTTAAACTATCAAGGGACATTCACAAAATGATAGTCCTAGATTTGAACGAAGTCAATGTAAACTGATTCTATAGCTAGTAGTTATGAAAACATCAAAATTAGAGTTCCCTAGTTCGATTTTTGGGGGGTAAAGTAAGCTTAAGCCTAGGACTAAGCTAAGCCTATGTCTAAAGCTAAGCCTACGCTCTATCTTAAGCCTAGGCTTAAGTCTAAATTCATATTCCATCAAAACAATTTTTTCACCAGTCAATTTTTTGATGAGTTCAAAGATCTTATATACGTAATTTTTAGCTCATCAAAAACAAGTATGAAAAGATCACAAAAATTGAAGAAGAATGCTTTTCAAAATTTGGAGAAAAGTTCCAACAACTTAGCAAAGATTTGGACGACAGTCCTGAATCCAAATTAAAACAAAAAGCCATGCTAGATAGATGGGCATTATGGCTAGACAATTATACCCTCAAAAATTGTATCAACCACTCAAATCTTTCTACTACTACAGAAAAAGAAATTATGCAAATTTTCGAACATAAAAATTACGACGAC
Organism: Acrobeloides nanus; assembly: GCA_900406225.1. Lineage (NCBI taxonomy): Eukaryota > Metazoa > Nematoda > Chromadorea > Rhabditida > Cephalobidae > Acrobeloides > Acrobeloides nanus. The sequence continues at coordinate 14,428 of OZJO01028621.1, read as the reverse complement.
ATTCCACCGTTATTCATCAAGTCAATAATGATAAGGTCGAAAAGTAAACAACATTTTGAGAGCATGAAACAGCTGACCGAGTGGAAATTTGTTGACTACAGTGCCGAGATTAAATATTACATGGCATACTTAATATTAAAGCTAGAGGAAGGAAAAATCAACTTGGAAAAATTCAAAATGATCAAGCAGCTTTTAGCACATTCTAGGCTAATTTTTAAGAGAAATTCAATCAACACATCCATTTTTCGAGAGCTTATTGAATTTTACAAAAATTCTGATCAACATAGGGGTATTGAAAATACCGGCTTTGATGACCAACAAATGAATTTTTCGAAAATTTTTCGAACTCTGGTGACAAATATTGATGATTTGATAGGCCATCGAATAGATCCAAGCGCTTTCATAAGCCCGGAAATTGATGAAGATCTAGCGCATGAAATTTTTGAAAAATTGAAAATGGAAGGGGTTATTTTGGAGCCGGTGTTGAATGAAATTGAAGATTGGCAAGAAGAAGAAGTTGCTCGGATTTCGAGAAAATATAAAATTCCGTGCACAAAATTGAAAAATTTCTTGAGTTTAAGAACTGGACAGATCGTTGAAGTAGATGATTTGAGAAGAAATTTGAATTTGCCAAATCTGGGAGAATTTTGGGAAATGGCTAAAAATTTAGGTGAGACCAAAAATTTGAATTGTCAAATTGGAAGTTTTCGTCAAAAATCAATATTTTGGCTAAATATTGAAATTTTTATCAAAAATCGAAATTTTGTCCAAAAATTTTAATTTTGACGTAAATTGAAATTTTCGTCAAAATCGATATTTTGGTCAAAAATTGTTAGAAAATTCTACTACAGAATGTTTGATTTTCGTTTTAATACACCGATTCCTTCCCTAAATCAGGGTCAAGGAAGCGTTTTCAAGTTTAGAAGTGCGTGCAATCGATTCCCCGCATAAAATTAGCCCTATAGGGTAATTTTTGAAACTTTTCTATAGAAAAACTTGAAAAATTGCTCGGAAGGGGACGTTATATCGAGCTTTGACTGTACATTAAACGTGTAATGTCTATCTGTACCCCTCTCCCTTCCTGCCCCGAAAGCAAGCTTGTCTGAAATAAAAACAACTTTCCACTTTAGGCATTATCAAAAATGTCCAAAAAATCTATACTTTGGACATGATAAAATTCAAAGAAGCTGTGAGTATTGAAACGAAAACATGCCAACCCAACAGCTTTGACCTTATCCTATCTCAAGCAAAAATTGATGAAAAATGGAGCTCTGATTACATCCAAAAGTATTTTAACGGACCAGAATTTCGAAACGACTACTTGAATTGTGATCAAGAAATTTTGAGCTCAATTTTATCCGAACAACATATCCAGAATCTCAACAAATGCGGTGCTATTATAGAAAATGAGAGTGGAATTTTGACCCTGAATCAGGGAAATTTTCCAAAATTCGATTCAATAACAACAAAAGACTTGTCTTTATATGGAATACCCGAAGAAGAAGCTGAAATTTGCATCGACAAACTTGTTTCTAATGGAATTGTGTTGAAGTCTGGTGAAGTTTATAGGCTAAAAAATCGATTTAACAATTCAAAAATTCCTGTACATTACCACGAAAACTTGCATCAAGCGCTAGAAATTTCATTTGCTTATAGGATAGCATATAAGCAAATGATCGAAAACTTCAAGCTGAACAGTGATAAAAACACCATCCCACTAATTTCCCACCCTGAAGAGCTATTATTTTATGAACTTTGTGAAGTCAATCTCATCGAACCATATCGAGTCAATTATGCAAATTTTGATAAGAGACAAATTGAAAAATTACTATCGGAAATTGTGCCGCACGAAAAAATTAATTTCATCTATAAAATTTTGAAAAAAGCGCTACCAACTTTATTGAAATTGAAGCACCATGATATCAAATTGAATGTAATTTCGGAGGAGTTTATGAAAAGTGACGAGGTTCTGGGTATTGAAGCGAAAACTTTTGAAAATAATGGATTACCATATGTTATTAGTGTGAAGAAAAAGTTTTGGATAAGAAGGACTTCACAGATGTTGTTGAATGTTTTGCCAATTGGACTGGAAATGTTATCGAGTGTGATTACAGCGCCGCCGAAAACGATTGCTAGATTTTTGAGCAATGGTAACTTTTGCTATATCCCTTTATAAATATGCAAATTTTGACAAAAATATCTTTTGGCCAAAATTTCAATTTTAGACAAAAAATTCAATTTTTTAAACCAAAAATTCAATTTTTGAACAAAATTTGAAATTTACGAATAAACTTTTTTCCGTACGAATAAAGTGGATTGCTGATGTCCTATCCACTTGACCACTTCAGCCTTTTCTTTGCAGTGAGAATAAACTATATCAAATTTAGGATTTGCCATGTACACCTCTTCTAGGTTTAACTTTTTTACTCGACATGATGGAGAATTTGAATCCATTAGTGAATTTGATACATTCCAGGGGTCTGTAGAAATTGCCCAGTTAACTATGGAACCCTATACACAAATAGAATCCTCTTCAATTAGTAGTGGAAGTACGATGAGCTCTGATTTTTATCAATATATCACAAATTTTCACATGAAAATACGTCAAAATTGGCAATTTACTGAGGCTACAAAGGTAATCAAATTTTTAAATCATTTTTAAACAAATCAGAGGTCGAAAAGGTTCTCATACCCAGTGTCATCGTCAACCCAAAAATTTGTTTTTCCCCCGCAATAATCGATAAAAACAGAAAAAATTTTATGTTTATTAATCGTTTCAATAAACAACTTTTTTTTTATTGATTCAGGGAAATTAAATGGATGTACATGTTTTCGTTGTAATACACAGATGAAGCTATACACACAGGTCGAAGAGTTTTGTGTACTCAAGCGGGAGACGGAGGCAGTGTTTGAATCTGTTGTGTTAAAACTGTAGTGTTGTTGAACAACAGTTTTAACGTGACAACCTGTTCTGGTGGAAAGGATAATTTTTGTTTTGTACAAATTTTTTAGAAACTCGCTAATGGACTCATGGCCTTGCAAAAACATCTTGAAAAATTCATCTTGGCCACATCGATCTCTTCACTAAATACCAACAACGCATTAGAGCAGATTTTCACACTAACACAAGAAAAACTTGGTCCAAACAAAACCAAAGAAATTTTATTCTCAGCCCATCAAAATTTCATCCAGAATTCAATCGATGAAATCACAACCGAGCTGAAATTTTACCTCCACGTCCTCAAAAAGTTCCTATTTATCCAGTTGCAAAACATCTCCGAAGTCAAAATGTTGGATACATGGATTTTGAGAACGTGTGAAAATTTTGAAGAAAAAGAAAATTTCAAGTCGAAATTGGAACATAGCATTGCAGAAAAATGTGGTTGGCTCAAAAATGAAATTATTGACAGTCTACGGATCAAAATTTCAGAAAATCGTCTTTCCGCTCAAGACAAATTTGACCCCGATTTCAAACTTGAGTGTGAATTCGACCCAAAAATTTTGGAGACTTGGCTCAAGTCCTATCTAAAACCAAGTCTTGAAAAATCCTTCCAAGAAATTTTACCAAAATTTCAAGAGGATCTAGAAAATCGACTCCATTATATCATGGATACTGGACACGGCGAGGATATTTTCCAATCAAAGTCGCCCGAAATTTTCCTCAAACAAATAGAAATAAAAGAAAAGCTTTTCGATACAGAAGATCAAGGGAAACGTGAGCAAAAATTAGACCCTCTAAAGGAAGATTATGATAAGTTATTGGTTGATCTATATATGCGTACTCATGATTCAAAATGGATAGCGGATGCTGTTAGAGCAAATGCATATTTAGATGCAAGATGTTTGTCAGTTATTGCTCAAGGATTACATAAAGTTTTAGCAAAACGAGTCGAAAATTTCACAGGTGAATTTTTGAAAAATAATTTTGATCAATTTACTGATTTCCTCATATATTAGTGATGCGTAGAAATCGGAAAGATCAAAATAAATTTGTGTGGTCGAAATCGGTGTCGAAATTTCGAAATTTAGGGGTTGAGATCGAAACGAAATCGAAATAGGAGTCGAAATTTGGGGGTCTTAAATGTTAAATTATAAGCAAAATTAAACCACGATTTTATAGTGAACTTGGCTCAGTGGTAGTGCCCCAAAATTCGAGTCTAAGGGTCTCGGGTTCGAATCCCACTTGAGTCAGTTTAATTTTGCCTGCGAAAAAAAGCTGGCATATTCCATTGTTAGACAACTTTTTTTTCAACAAATTTTTTTTGAATGTTGCTCAGAATAGCTTAAAATAACAGAATATACCGGAAATTTGAAGGAGTATTTCCATGTTATTATATGCCTCCATCACCCTACTCCAAAATCCTGGGAAGATTACCCCAGAAAATTCTTGGTTACTACTCTAGGGGAAGAGTACCCTACTAATTACAAATTTCTCAACAAAAAAATTTAGGAATCCGTCTGGTTCTGTTGAATTCCGATGAAAAATATGAATTCATAAGCTCTCCAGAATATTATACTGATTTGGCAATTGAGATGCTAGATCATCAGTTTCAAGTTGCACCAAGAAGTGCAAGACCGAAAAACTGCTCGACAAAAACTTTTATTACTATCATGGAAGCTTTAGTTCATGATCACTATGAGCTTACTCATTGCTGGGCAAATAGTCGCGATTTTTGTGAAGAATTAGCTAGTGAAATTGTTTTACTGTAAATAAAATGAACATTATTTTTTTCATATAGTTTGTATAGAAAATAAATGTTTAAAATCAAGCAAAACTTTAAAAATTTTTCGATCGGGTCAAGATTCGAACCCGATCATAAAAGCAAAAGATCAACACACTACCTCTGAACTATTGTTATCAAAATGAATAAAGTTTACGATTTTTTTAAATGTCAAGTGTTTTAAAATTCACATCAATATAACAAAAAACAGACTATACAAAACATATGATGCTTTGTATAGTCTGTTACATGCGGCTACCCCGTGATTTTTGGTGATATTTTCTCAGATCCCCCTCCTCCTTGGTCACGTGATTTCCTGCATAGCAGTAGCGGTTCGAGGATTTCATTTGGGGGGGGGGAGCATCTAGGTAAAACTCTCATTTTTCTTAAGAAATTTTTTGAATTTTGCCCAAAAATGTAATTTTTCTTAAGAAATTTTCTGTATGTGTGGGAGGGGGCAGGGGGTGGCCCCTGACCCCGCTGGACACATCATTGCTGTATGGCCACAAAGTTACATCACTGGAAGCCTCCCGCCTATACATGTGCAATCCCTCTTACAGTCACACCCCTCCCATGACGCACCCAAAATATACACCCATTTCGCGCGAAATTGTGGCTAAAAATGACCCAAAAAAATTAAATTTCATGAAAAAATGATCGAAAATTAAAAATAGCATATTTAAGTATAAGCCATAGGCATGACAAAAATGTGCCATAATAAAAATATCATATTTTTTCAATTTTTCCTATATCAAATTTTTCATTTGGGCAAAATGTGCTTCCCATACCTACTTGGTGTGCCTCCCCATATCGGATCCCTTCCCCCACCTCAGCTAGGTCCTTGCCCCCTCAAAAAGGCAATTTTACGATTTATAGGCGATTTTTTCAAATTTTTTTTACATTTTCACCAAAATAACTCTATAGGGGGTTTTCTATGCGAGGAATCGATTGCGACATTGCCGAACCTTGAAAACATAACACTCGTGTTTAAAATTTCGAGCTTCCTCCAATTTTTGCAAAAAACCGCATTGTGCCGGAACTTTTGTACTCTTGCTGATCTATTTCGTAAAATCGCTAAAATAACGCTGATCTATTTCATAATATCGCAAAAAAGTCGTCATTTTCCACATTTTCTAGACATCACATGATTAAACTTTTGCACTCTTGTTGATCTATTTCATAAAATCGCTAAAATAGCGTTGATCTATTTCATAATATCGCAAAAATGTCATCATTTTCCACATTTTCTAGACATCTAGACATCACATGATTATACTTTTGCACTCATTCGCAATTTTTATGACGTCACTTTCAGCCACGCCCAGTCCATAAAATTCCTATATAATGTCCTCTGTGTGCACAAAACTAAATTGTGTTCATTGCTCGCTAAGCAAATATTGAGTTGTTTGATTATTAATTGCTTACTTCGTACAAATCTTGAAAATTTTATCTGTATTTTCTAATAAAAAATGTCCTCCGAAGCTGGACTTGGAAAGAATGTTTTGATCACGGGAGCAAGCCGCGGCATTGGCTTAACTTTTATCCAACACTTGGTAAAAATTTCCAGTCTTCAAAAAATTTTCGCTGCTTGTAGGAATCCCAGCAATGCAGACGAGTTACAGCAACTTCAAAAATCCTATCCTGCCCTCCATATAATTAAGTTAGATGTACAAGACGATATTTCTATCAAATTCGCTGCTGAAGAAGTCCAGAAAATTTTGGGCGATGAGCCTCTAAACTTACTCATCAACAACGCTGGAATTTTTGAGATAGATAGTGGTGTCACAATGGAAAACCCCAATCGGGCCACTTTTCTCAGACATTTTGATGTGAATGCTGTTAGCTACGCCATCGTCACTAGTGTATTCTTACCACTTTTACTCAAAGCAGCTAGCTTAAATCAAAGAGCTCTGGTGGTGAATATTAGCTCCTTCATGGCATCGATTGAAATCGGAAAGTTGCCTCCAGAAGACCTCGGATGCAGTGTCGTCTATGGCATGTCCAAAGCAGCACAAAATCGCTATACTCGAGTTTTTGGGAAGAAATATGTAGAAGAAGGGATTATTGCAATAGCGATCAACCCAGGTTCAGTGAGCACGGAGATGAATCCGAAAGGAAACGTTTCGGCGGATGATTCGATAGCTGATATGTTGAGGACTTTTGCGAAATTGAAGAAAGAAGATGCAGCTTTGTTTATTGATCGATTTGGAAAACCAATGCCTTTTTAGTTTGCTGTAGAAAATTGTTTAGTTTTATTTTTTTGTGTATAAATACTTAATAAATTATTTATTGATTACAAAAAACCACATCATAAAAAAAACATTTTTGTGCAAAAAAACAGTTTTTTGCATATCTTTATCCTGACCTCTAAGACATTTTGCAATCATTTTTGGGTCAATATTTTCTGAAGCTATTAGTAATAGTGATTTTAAGTTTTATAAAGCCTAACCTTAATATACAACTAAGTATTTACTGACCCAATAATGATTGCAAAGTACTTAGACATAAAGATAGAAATATGCAAAATTTTTCATGGAATTTAGATAACTTTAAATTCGAAGCGGGATTCGAACTCTAGACTATAAATTGCTGTCACTTTAGCCACTCGGCCATGGATCACCCCAGAATCCCATGATATGGTATTCGTTTTGAAGCGCTCAGAATTTTTGTCTAAAATGAGACTTTGGCCAAAGATTGAAATTTGGTTAAAAATCGAAATTTTTTCCAAAAATTGTAATTTTAACCAAAAATTGAAAATTTTCAAGAATTGAAATTTACGTCACAAATCGATATTTTGGTCAAAGATTGTTAGACAATCCTACTACATTAAACGTGTAATATCTTTCTGTCTAGACGATCTCGGGAACACTTGATTTAAACTAATAGTGCCAATACAAAAGTTATAGGGGAAGATGAGAGAAGACAATCGACACCACTTTTGTTAAAAAATTTTTTCGTAGAGGGTCATAAAAATGTTGAAAAAATTGACTTTTTAACATGGGGTACCCCCAGTAGGGGGTCAAAAAAAAATTTTTTGAAACCCGAGACCTGCGCCAATCGGTTTCTCGTGCCCGAAAACCCCCGTATACCAAAAATCAGCCAATTTGGAGAAAAAAAGTTTTTTCGAGAAGCATACTGGGCGTGCACCCTCCCCCTTAGTATTAGATGGTGTTACAAAACCGACTATAACTTTTTTTCTAAGAAGAATTGCTATAGACACGTATATATCAAAATTGTAGTTCAGATCGTGAGCTACTCGAAAATGTGGTCGATGAGGTCGAAAACCTGTCAAAAACTCGACTTATGATTTTTTGAAAATTTGTCAAAAATGAAGGTTTTAGCTTAATCTTATTTTCGAAATTCCGCGATTTTTCCGAGAAAATTTTTTTTTCCTCCAAAAGAAAAGTTGCTATTTAGATCATAAACAACGACTTGTAGCGGCTAGATTTTTGAGTTTAAGACTTTTGAAAATCGACCTGATGTGGGGCACCCCCTCAAAAATTTTTTTTATTTTTTCAAAAAATTAACGAGGAGCGTCGCTCGGGAGTAACGCTCGGAATCACAACCCCATAGCGCGGATCGCTCACTCTCGGTACTCTTTAATAAGTCACATTTTTGACAAATTTGACAGTTCAAATTTTTGGTCTCACCTAAATTTTTAGCTATTTCCCAAAATTCTCTCAGATTTGGCAAATTCGAATTTCTTCTTAAATAAAAATTCAAATTTCTCAATACGATCCAATTCAATAGCTTCTATAAAATCCGCTATTGCTTCGTTATATTTTCCCAATCCATTTTGTGCATTTCCTCTGTCGAAATAACATTTGCTTCGGTTGGATCCAATTCAATAGTCTTTGTATAATCTGCTATAACTTTATATTTTCCTAATCGTTCTTGTGCAAATTCTCTGTATCTATAAGCATCTACATAGGTTGGATTCAGTTCAATAGCCTTTGTAAAATCTGCTACTGCTTCATTATATTTTCCTAATTCATATTGTGCAATTCCTCTGTTGTGATAAGTATCTGCATAGGTTGGATTCAACTCAATAGTCTTTGTATAATCTGCTATAGCTTCGTTATATTTTCCTAATTGCTTTTGTATATTTCCTCTGTTGTTATAAGTATCTGCATAGGGATTCAATTCAATAGCCTTTGTAAAATCTGCTATAGCTTCGTTATATTTTCCTAATTGTTTTTGTGCAATTCCTCTGTTGTGATAAGTATCTGCATAGGTTGGATTCAACTCAATAGTCTTTGTATAATCTGCTATAGCTTCATTATATTTTCCTAAATGCTTTTGTGCATTTCCTCTGTTATTATAAATATCTGCATAAGTTGAATTCAATTCAATAGCCTTTGTAAAATCTGCTATAGCTTCGTTATATTTTCCCAATTGTTTTTGTGCATTTCCTCTGTTGTTAAAAGCAAATACATCCAACGGATTTTTTTCGATATTTAAAGATTCCTAGAATAATGACTTTTTAAATACAGGATGTGGCACATAATGTAAGACTAACTTGATTTAGTCGCATTTCGAACACTTTTGAGTTTTGTTGTAGAATGTTTTAGGTGATAGTCATGGTAAAATAGAACTAGAATCATAAAAAATTATTGAGACGAAAAATTTTAACTTTAAAGTTTTTGTAAAATTTTGTTGATATTAGAAATGTGTTGAAAATTTTTTATTTGACATTCTAGTAGATATGATTTATAAGATTTTAAAGTTAAAATTTTTATGTTAATTTATACAAAATTCAATAATTTTTAAAGATTCTGGTTCTATTTTAGCTCGGCTATCACTTAAAAAATCGCACCAAAAAATACTTAAAGGTATTCAATATATGATCAAAACAAGTTAGTCATATGTTATGTGCCGCACAGTGTATATAAACTATCTAATTACCGAATAAATTTGTATAAAAAACTTCATGGTATTTTTATTGTCATCTTTAGCGATAAACGATTTATACAGATTCGTTTCTATGAGTTCTTGATATCTTGGTCTTGAGCTTAATTCATTTAGGCAAGACTTTACAAAATAACGTAAATCGTCCGAATAACCTTCATTAAAACAGCGGCTCATAATTTCGTCACCGTTTGAATTTTTTATGATATTCATTATTTGAAAAATATTGCGTTGTGGATCTAATTCTTTGATATCATAAGGGATATCTCCATAGGCTATCTCGACTAAAGTGATTCCTAGGCTCCAGATATCAGTTCGATCATCATATGGCTGATCATTTTTGAATCTTTCTGGTGGTATATATAGCAATGTGCCTTTGAATGTGTTGGCTGTTGATCCTAAAACTTACAGGTTTTAAATTTTTAAAGTATTTACCTGATTTCAATATCTTGGATTGATCAAAACCACAAAGTTTCACTGCTCCATTTTTATTTAAAAGCACATTTCTTGGCTTTACATCTCGATGCATGACATCTTCTTTTTTGCAAAAAGCTAGTGCATCTAATATACGAACAGCAATACTAACGAGCACTTTCTCTGGTATTACAATTTTCTTTGAAAATCTAAGCTCGGGATAAAGTTTTATATGAAAGTATTTATATAGATCTTCAAGTGACGCTTCCATAAATTCCATAAACATCCATACTTTTTCTTCATATATAGCATAGCCATAGAAATCGATAACGTTAGGATCATGAGAAATTCTGCCAAGTATTTTTACTTCTTTGATTAATTTTTTTAATCCCTCCTCGTTAACTTTATGTTGAGTTTTTGGAATTCGTAGAATTTTAGCAAATAGTGGAAATTTTAGTGGACGAAATACATAATGTTCTACTGACGCTTTGTTGTTTATCCAAATAGTCTTTTTATACTGTAGATCGTTTATGTTAAATTTATATGTTTTGCTATTGCCCGGAAAATTCAATTGATTAACATTTGAATCGTTCAAAAGTTTAACGTATTTATCAACGTCTGACTCTGAGCTCGATGATACCAAGAAATCTAGAAAATATAGTTTTCTATACTTATCAAAAACTCACTTTTTAGAGATTGAAGAATCGATGACATATCTTTTCTTAGGCTTAAGCTGTTGAGTTATTGATATAATCGTGCAAATTTAATACAAAATTGGAAAGAAGTAGTTTGTTCCAATAAATGCAATCAACAAAGAAAGTATTGATTGAATCAAATCAGAGCGATGCTCGTTTAGCTTTAATAATCACTAGTTGGTTTACAAAGAACTGATAAAAATATTGAATCTTTTAGAGACATGAATTTAATTGTGAGCAACAGTTAGACTCTTTCGAAATCAATGAGAAAAAAGTCACTATTTTTCTTTTAACGTTTTTTAATTTGTTTGTAACATTTAAAAAAAATCTTTTGTAGAATTTTGTTGTAATTTGCTAGATATAATAAGCTTAATCCATGCCAAAAATCTAAGCCTAAACCTAAAACTAAGATTAAGTTCAAGCCCACGCCAAAGCCTAACTCTAAGCAAGCAAAAATGTTTAAAAATTTTATGTTACAGGAAGAATTTAAAAGGTTGCACGAAAAAATATTTTCCAACACCAATGGTGCACTCAAAACTTGGGCTATAATATCTGGACTCATAATCTTGTTTCTCAAGTCACAAAGATCAATTTTTAAAGGTTTAGTGAACTAAAGATTTAAACTTGTTTTTATTTTCCATTAGTCATGGCTCATGATGCTGATCATGACTTTAGTAAAATAAATTTTATGGAAAATGCTTTAAAACACAAAAATCTTAAGAGGCAATATCTCGGAATATCGAAGATAGCTCCCTAGGGAGTGGTGGTAGGAAAAAAAAGTATCGCCACAAACTTGAAGCCTAGTTTATTTTTAAGTATCTGGTGAGTGATTAATAAAAACATATTATTTAGGTCCCGCGCCTTTATACTTGTGGAGAAATCGATGAATCATATTTGGCCAAAACCTGATTCAAAACCTGACTTGGCGGCAAATTCAAATTTAAAACACCCTCTTTTGAAACTTTACAATATTTAGACTAATCAATTGATGTAGTTACATGCAACAAAAGTTTGCCTGATTTTACAATAAAATCGTGTGTATTGAAGCGATTGAACCTGGTGTTCTGCCAATCGTTTCAATACACACGATTTTATTGCAAAATCAGGCAACTTTTATTGCATGTAACTACATCAAACTCCGCAATAGTGACCCCTTCCGAGGGGGGGAGGTCAGATAATCAAGGGTTGACTGTGTACATTTCGGAAACAGTCAACTCTGCGAGATAGAACCTAGCAAAATATGGAGTTCGCAAAATTTAGTGAAAAATGACGAAATTCATGAAATTTATTGAAAATTTCGAGAAATTCGATTTTTTTTCAAATGTTTCAAAATTTTCAATAAATTTCATAAAATTATCAGTTTTCATAAAATTTCACAAACTTTCGCTATTTTACAATAATTACATATCAATATACATAAACTTTAATCTATAAAATCATAGAAAAGTAACATTTATTAACAAAAAAATATAAATAACAATCAACATGTAACGAAAATTAAAGGGGGGTGCAGATCTGGGGTCAATCTCGGTCGAAAAATGTTTTCTTTCGAAAACGTCAGATTCGTGTTCCCCGCATAAAATTACCCCTAGAAAGTCACTTTTCAAAAGAAAAAATTATTTGACCGAGATTGACCCCAGATCTGCACCCCCCCCCCCTTTAACAATATAGAGAATTAGAATACGAAATTGTTCTACTAATTATTGGGATCTTGTTCAGATAGTCCTTCTTGCACATTTTCTTCGTCTAGAAGTGATTCGTAATCCATAAGTTCGTACGGCATGGCTTGGGATGGTCCTGGTTCGCCGCTTACCGGTTCTTCTGTTTCCATTTCTGCTATAAAAATAAAGATTGTATATTCCTAAGATCGTCGATTTTGGTTTCTTAAATTCGCGAGCCAACTGATAATTGTTTGGATTTTTCGCTGCTTCTTCAATTATCCGTAGCTTTTCTTCGAGATTAAGGGCTTCCACTAATTCATTTCGACGCTTTCGGAACGGTTTTTCGATCACTAATGACATCACTAATTCGTTCCGACGCGTTCCGAAACGATTATTAATAGGCCGTTCAGACGTCGGAACGCGTCGGAACGTTTCAGAACACGTCGGAACGACTTCTTTCATAAAATTTCAACAAAAAAATATAGCCCCAAGCTGGATTCGAACCCGCGACTTTGTACGAAAAATCAAAACTTTTTGATTTTTCGGTGTCGTTTTTCTTCTCGCCGAGCTCTTTCCAAAAATCTAAGACGTAATGGAATTGGACTTAAGGTTGCAAAATTCGGTGACACGAACAGACAGACATTTCTTGTTTAATATAAAAAGGTTTAATTACTGTATCGTTGCTATACACAAGGAGTTCATGAGAGCCATCAGCAGTGGCTTAAATTTTTTTGTAACATCATTTTTGCCATAATATTATACTCAACTTACCTAAACAGTTTTTGTTTTCGTATAAACATATTAATAAAATTAACAGAAAAATAAAATAACTTATTTTCATGCCGAAACAAGTTAAAATGAATTTATGTATCTACTATGATACTATCTGATTGTTTAATTTTTTGATAAACTAGTCTTTTAGGTAAAGTTACGTCTGCTTCTCGCTCTTTCACTCCTCGCTCAATTATAGGTTGTTTTTCAGGAAATCATGAGCTCAGGATTTTAAAAGAAAAAGTTTTTTTTTTAATTTTTAAAATTTTTTTGAATATTCGTTTCAATAATAAATTACTATTGAAAATCAGGAAATAAAAGTAAAGAAAATTTTTCTGAAAAATACGTAATTTTCAAAATGCTACTCCTCAGCCAAATTAACAGATTTTGAGAAATTTTTTTGCAAAAATGAAGAGGAAATTTAGCTCTACAATACCAACATTTTATTCACGAAAAAAGCCAAATCGGAGACCTTGGTGTTGTAGAGCTAGATTTCCTCTTCATTTTTGCGAAAAAATTTCTCAAAAATCTGTTAACTTTGCGATAAATTAGCATTTTGAAAATTACGATTTTTTTCTTTTTCAAAATCCTGAGCTCCTGATTTCCCGAAAAACAACATAAACCTAGCTCTTTTATGTATCGCCTTGCGGCAAGGTCTCAAATTTCCCCACAAAATCTCGATTGAACTCCCTACCGGACATAAGCCCGACTGGATAAATACTGGCTGTTCAATTGTTATTTGGTTCAATCGGAATTTTTCCCAGTCGAGAATTTGTGACTTTGCCGTGCGAGAAGCGAGGCATCATTCAGTCGTTTTTATGTTACTATGCTTCTCATTCAATATCAACAATGTGTAACCTCTGTATATTGCTTCCTATTTTCATTCGCTTTACTTATTACAATGAATAAATTGAGATAAAATCACAAAGTTCGTGATCATACATTTTATGGGTTCAATTTCAATCAATCAAAACAGTTCATATGTTTTGACATTTAGATAAAAACTATAGAGAAAAACTAATAATTTAAAATATTTTCTTATGTTTATGGACATAACAAGATTTTGTAGGTGGTTTTAACATCGACCCAAATTACTAGGACCTAAAACCTTCTGAACCATAGGTCGGCAAGGGGGGGGAGCCTCCCCCCCTGACCCACTCACTCATGGACCCAAAATTGAGGGGGGACCACCTCATGGGTCCCGCCGAACAGTATGGTCCATAAAAATTGGGTGTCAGAAGACCTCAAGCTAAAAAAA
>OZJO01028616.1:0-13062 GCA_900406225.1 Acrobeloides nanus | reverse complement strand
GAAAATGTGGTTAACGAAAAATATAGCATTAAAATTGACGGAGATATGATTTTTTGAAATTTTGATTTTGGGGGACCGTACTATCGAGAATCCACTGTATTATTTTTCTTAAGTTTTTTCGTTGGCAGTTTTCCGTTGGCAATCTTCCGCTAGTGCAATACCTATATACGTTGGCAATTTTCTGTTGGCAATCTTCCTAGCGCCACTGGGAGAAGGGAAACTGTATCTGATTTTTGAAAATAGGCCTTTTTGGAAATTTTTTTATGTGCGTGGATAGGGAGGTCGCTAAAGTCGTTCATTTTTTAAATTTATGTTTTTGACAAAAAATATTGGGTTGTTCGATATGTATTGTCGGCCCCATCTAAATTCGGCATTTTCGTTGAAATTTTTTCAGTATTATGCAAAAATGCATGCTCACGGCTGCCCAAAATGTGCAAAAAGTGGAGACAAGTGAAATTTTAATAAAAACTGCTTCTTAATAGTTGAATAACATGTTTACGAAAAAAATAAAAGCGGCATTTTGGTGAAACGAAAATTTCGAAAAATTTTTAAGACACAGTCTCTGTAAGAATCATCCATTGGTTCAAAGGTTGCGGGTGAAGGGTCAGGGATTTTTTTGTGTCCGATAAAATCGATAGGATATTGGTCTCTGATCACGGAATCGAGAGAAAAAAATTCTGAAACATCACCCCTGTAGACCTGGGGGGTGGGGGTGTTAAAAAATCGACTCCGATTCAAATAAAACCTACACCAATCGATTCCTCGACCCCGATTTGTGTACAAAAGTGCCAAAAACGGCGGTCGGCGACCTCAGGAACCCATACTTAGATCAGGAAAACCGATTTTTGACCCTAAAAATTTCACAAAAAATCTCTATCTCCTAAACTACTGCGTAGTATTTTCTAATTTTTTTGGCACAAAACATAGATCTAAACGAGCCTGATATGTAGAAAACGAGAAAACGAAACCAAAAATTTTGATTTCTGCCACGAGTACTTATTTTGACATGAACATAGGGGTACCCAATGAGATTTTGCCAAAACACCTCTAAGACAATTTTTTCACCAGAAAATAACGACGACAATCTATTCCTCGATCCCACTTTACTACAGGAAGGTGCTATCCGTTTTTAATTTAGACTTCAAGAAGCCTTGGAAATAGACAAAAAACGGTTTTTTGCCCAACAATTTCTAAGCGTTTTTGGAATGATTTGAAAAAATTTCAAAAAATCGACTTTTTTGACCCCTAGGGGTAAAAAAAACGAACATTCTGGTTGGTTTTTATTTTACTCATTTTTCTGGTTTTTGAGATGAATCAATTGGTGTAAGCATAGACGTAATCAGGATTTTCCGACAATGGGCTAACTCATGACGGAGAGGGGAGGGGTTAAACGTGGAAATTTTAAAATTTTCATCAAAAATTGCATTTTTTCCCTTTTAACGTTTTCACTGCCCATACATGGGCGGAGTGCCGATTGGCACCTTCTCCCCCGCATTTTTGGGCAAAAATCACATTTTTAACAATTTTTCCCCACCCGCAAATTTTGGATTTTGCCCTGTTCCACCCCGCAATTTGTTCGAAAATATGCACTCATATGCGTTCGTGGACGCGTTGTAACCAGGCTTGTCAAAATTACAACCTTTTGGGTTTTATACTACAACCTAGGGTTTTTTTATACAACTTCATTTTTTCTATGCAACTCATGTTTAGATCATCTAAAATATGAAATTCAACACCTTTAGAACTGCTTTTTTTTAAATTTACCATGGTTGTACATTGCAACCTTAGGTTGTACATTACAACCTTAAGGTTGTACATTACAACCGTAAGGTTGTATATTACAACCTTAAGGTTTTAACGTACAACGTCGTCTTTTCTATGCTAATCATGTTTAGATAATCAAAACTATGCAATTTAAAACTATTGGAACTACTTTTTTTTTAATATACCATAGTTGTACATTACAACCTTAGGTTGTACATTACAACCTTAAGGTTGTATATTACAACCTGAAGTTGTACATTACAACCTTAAGGTTTTTCACGTACAATGTTGTCTTTTCTATGCTAATCACGTTTAGATAATCAAAACTATGCAATTTAAAGCTATTGGAAATACTTTTTTACTAATATACCATAGTTGTACATTACAACCTTGAGGTTGTACATTACAACCTTAAGGTTGTACATTACAACCCTAAGGTTGTACATTACAACCTTAAAGGTAGTGTGCAAGCAATTAAAATTTAAATTCCCACCAGAGCAGGAATTTTCGTTTTAATACACAACTTTTGAGTTTCAAACTCCTTCGTTATATGCTCATCAAATTTTTTCTCCTTGATAAGTTCGACANCTAGACAACGATGTAATTTTTTCTTCCCCTTTTAAAAGGGAAGAAAAAATTACATCGTTGTCTAGCCTGCCTGTCGAACTTATAAAGGGGAAAGAATTTGATGAGCATATAATGAAGGAGTTTGAAACTCAAAAGTTGTGCATTAAAACGAAAATTCCTGCTCTGGCGGGAATTTAAATTTTAATTGCTTGCACACTACCTTTAAGGTTGTATATTACAACCTTAAGGTTTTAACGTATAACCTTAATATTTACGATAATTTTCATCATTTTATTGCCGACTCTGATATTTAAAGTTACAACTATTCTTTAAAATGCAATTTTACATATATTATTCAGGTTGTAGAGTACAACCTTAAAATTTTTAAGTTTTTATCCTATACGGATGCTCTAAACATATAAAAAGATAATAAAACACTGAAAATATTATAAAATAATGAATTTGCATATTACAACCTTAAGGTTGTACTTTACAACCATAAGGTTGTAGTGTACAACCTCAAGGTTGTAATGTACAACTATGGTATATTAAAAAAAAAGTAGTTCCAATAGTTTTAAATTGCATAGTTTTGATTATCTAAACATGATTAGCATAGAAAAGACGACGTTGTACGTTAAAACCTTAAGGTTGTAATATACAACCTTACGGTTGTAATGTACAACCTTAAGGTTGTACTGTACAACCTAAGGTTGCAATGTACAACCATGGTAAATTTTAAAAAAAGCAGTTCTAAAGGTGTTGAATTTCATATTTTAGATGATCTAAACATGAGTTGCATAGAAAAGATGAAGTTGTATATTAAAACCCTAGGTTGTAGTATAAAACCCAAAAGGTTGTAATTTTGACAAGCCTGGTTGTAACCATGTTGCTATTAAATGGGCGAACTCTCTGCGAAACTGAACTGGAGTACATTTTTCGTTGTAATACACAAACTATTTGAACACCAACACGCAGTATTAGGACCTTCTGTAGACTTAAAATCTTGCGATTTGAGATTTTTTTATATATTAATCTACAAACCACGAGGAATTAGTATCTATATTGGGTTACCAAAAAAGACCACCGGAAGGTATCGAAAATCGAATTATAAAAACCACCAAAATTCGATTTTTTGGCATTTTTCACAAAAAACGACCTTTTTCTGCTTTTTATAACTCGATTTTCGACACCTTCTAGTGATCTTTTTTGATAACCCAATATAAATACTAATTCCTTGTGGTTTGTAGATTATTATATAAAAAATTTCAAGAAAAAATTGCATTTTTTCCCTTTTAACGTTTGCTTGGCTACTGAAGAAGCAAGCTCACAGAAACGTATCGGAAAATTTGTGATATATTTTTATTTTTTGTGATACTTGAATAGGTTTATCTATCTATCTGTATTTTATTTTGTTTGGTCTTAATTGTCCATTGTGGATGTGACCAATAAACTGTGAAATTGAAAAAAGAAAAAATCTTCTTCCCTGAATCAGGGTCTCAAGGAAGCGTTTTCACGATTCGGGAGTGAGCGCAATCGATTCTCCGCCTAGAAAAACCTAAGAATCGACGGTTTTCTCATAAAAATCCGAAAATGTTTGATTTTCGTTTCAAAAATCCAATTTTTTCCCTGAATCAGGGTCAGGGAAGCGTTTTCACATTTTGGGAGTGCGTGCAATCGATTTCCCGCGTAAAATTACCCCTAAAAATGGTCATTTTAGAAAAATTTTTTCATGGAATAGTCCCTAATTTATACCCCCTTTAAGAAATATTTACGAAGTATTATAGCTTCCTTAAATTTTTCTATGATTAACTTCGTATTTAGGATCCAAAATCAATTTTTTGCAGGACCAACCTCGTCGACTTTTTCACCCCAGATACGTGAATACTTATGCTCCTAGGGTACCTTCTCGTGGTCAAAATCACAAAATTCCTTCAGATTCATGTTCCCCAGGTCGAAAACCCCCTGACACCAAATTTCAGCCAATTTGGAGAACTTTTTGAAAATTCGAGTTTTTGGCCCCAAGGGGGGATCAAGAGAGCCAAAAACTCGAAATTTTAAAAAGTTCTCCAAATTGGCTGAAATTTGGTATCAGGGGGTCTTCCGACACGTAGAACACGAATCTGAAGGAATTTTTTGATTTTGACCACGGAAAGGTTTCCTACGAGGGGTATACCCCGAAAATGCCTCAAAAACTTTGTATTCCCTGAATTAGGGTCAGGTAAGTATTTTCATGCCTCGGCAATGTGCATATATTTGTATAAAAAAATAAACTTTTCATTGTAAAAAATTGTTTTGTAAAAAATTTGTCAAAAATGCAAAAACAAATCGACTCAAGCGAGAATAGAACCAAGGCCTCATAGCGACATAAGCGAGAAGCTTGCCACACAACTATGATAACATATTTTAATGAGTTTATAAACGACGGTATTTTTTCGTGTAATATGTTTTACTTTTTTTGTAACATAATTACTTTTTTTGTAACATCTTTTTGGTTGTAACATTGAGTATTTTTTTGTAACATCTTTTTGAATGTAACATTGAGTATTTTTTTTGCAACATCGAAATCTTGTAACATCATTTCCGAACTTATTTTTGGACACCATATCGGGGTATTTATTAAAAGCATCAATGTTGAAGAAAGAGCTTTTACTCAGTTTGAGATCTGAGCTCCAGTTCTTGAAAGTTCGATTGCAAATCCAGACAATTCGATTCTGAAGACACAGAAAAAAGCCGTGGTACAAGCCTAAGGCCTAATTCCTAAGGCCTAAGCTTAAGCCTTAGGCTTCAACTTTGACGCTTTTAATAAATACCCGGTATGATGCCCAAAAATAAGTTCGGAAATGATGTTACAAGATTTCGATGTTACAAAAAAATACTCAATGTTACAACCAAAAAGATGTTACAAAAAAAAGTAAAACATGTTACAAGAAAAAATATTTTTGGTTTATAAATTGTTCTCCAAATTGGCAAATTTGTTGTACTCGGTGGTTTTTCGACATGGGGAACACGAATCCGAAGGAATTTTTTGATTTTGACCACTGGAAGATACTCCTACTAGTGGAAAACCCCAAAAAAGACCTGTTATTTGTATGCCATTTTTGACCATAATCCCGAGGTCTAGGACAAAAAATAACGGCATATTCGATTTCAGCGCTTAGAAAAACCCTATTAAGGTCGAAAAATTCTTCAAAATCGACTCCTATACACAACTATTAACATTTTAAAATAAGATTGAATTTTTGTGAACCCAATTTTTTTAAAGCCTGGACATTGACACGAAAACTTGAGTTACGCTCAAAAAGATTGATTGAATCGTATTCAACATACATCCTTGCCTAATAATGAAAATTTTTTGTTGAAAACGAATTTCTGGATCGAGATTTAGTAGAATAAAGCTCGGGACGATAATTTCCAAACAACCTAATATGTTTTACTGAAAATATTATTTTATTGAATCAAACAACGAAAATTGAATTGCAATGTTATTCTTTCTTAATACAAAAATGGAAAAATTTGACAAACGTAGAATGGCATATTCTAAGCCTCCAATTATCGCTTCTTCTTTTTTCATACCTGTGCCATACATGTCTGCGATTACTATCTATTATCATGGAATTTGGCCCACTTACTCCAGCTTCTATCGTTCCTATACTATATAGACCATAGCGAGTATTGTTTAATACATGGCTAATGATATCTTCACCTCGTAAGATAAGGGCTTCAGCAGTCATATTGATTATAGAAAAGTGTCGAATTATCTTTTCTGGATATTTAATTTGTTCAAAAGTCTATAAAAAAGTCTATGCACAAAATCATAGGCTGTAGAAGGGTCCATTGGGGGTTGAAAATCTAATTTTAGTAACCAAAAACGATCAGAAAGTGTTTTTCTGACATAGAAGCAGTTTTTTAAGTTGATTTAAATAAGAATAGAGAAATATAATGTCTAAATTAGACCTCCGAAAGTTCGCTTTTTCTTAGAAAAATGATATTATTTTTATAAGGCGTTTTAACCATATACGGCGTTTTTGCCAAAATTTGCGCTAACTCGAAATTTAAAAAAAGAGTAATGCCATTAAAGCCAGCTCAATGAGATGAGTAACATTAGTACCATATTGTATACAGACTCAACAGAATCGCATGGCCGATTGGTAGAGTGTGACATTTTTGCAGTTTATAAGTCGAGGGTTCGAATCCGAACACGAAATTAAAGTTGTACAAATTCCATGGAAAATTTTTGCATATCTCTGTTTTGATCTCTAAAACACTTTGAAATCATTTTTGGGTCAGTATATACTTGCCGGGACTGTATAGTAATAGTGATTTTAAGGTATATACAGATTGGCTAAAAATCGTACTTTTGCAAATTTTTGAGCAATTTTTTGCAATAAATTTTTTAAAATTTTTTCCAAAATGATCCTATGGGGGGGGGGGGGGGTTCTATGTGAGAAATCATTTGCGCGCATTAAAAAATCTTGAAAACGCTTCTCTAACCATGAAATCGCAGAAATTTTTGAAAAAAACTCAAATTTCTGGTTTTTTCTGCGATTTCGTGGGCAGGGAAGCGTTTTCATGATTTTTCAATGCGCGAAAACGATTTCTCGCATAGAAAAACCCTCATAGTGTCTTTTAGAAAAAATTTATTGCAAAAAATTGCTCGGAAAATTGCAAAAGTACGGTTTTTTAGCCACAATGTAAAACCTAACCTTTCTATACAGTTCCAACAAGTATATACTGACCCAAAAATGATTACAAAATGTTTTAGAGGCCAAAATAGAGATATCAAAAATTTTCATGGAATTTGGACAATTTTAAATTCGAAGCGGGGTTCGAACCCTCGACCTATAAAGTGAAATCCTGGACAACCACTCAGCCATCATATTCTGTCGCGCCCGTGTACAATATGGTTCTAGTTTTACTTCTCTCTTTGAGACGAGTCTAATGGCATTACTCGTTCGAGTTTTTAAAATTTCGAGTTTGCTGAAATTTTCAACAAAAACTGCCGTGACGAAGGTCCTGTGTCGTAATCCTTGATTTGAATAAATCTGTGACTCACAGATTTATGCACATAGATCTGTGAAAAATTGTTTTAGGAAATTCATTTGGGGGAGGGTTTCTGGGGTGGGGGCATAGGTAAAAAGGGATTTTGTCTTTGTGTTTGTTTGTGCATTTTTGTCATCTTAGGACCAGTTCCGTCACGATCTATACTAATCGAAAGGGCTCGGTGAGAGAAGAAAAATGTAATAAGTCTTATAAAGAATTTTTATGTGAACGATTCAGAAGACACATGACCGAGTTGCGAAGATTCTCTGTTTATAGAAATTGCTCCCGGTTCGATTCCCACCAGGAAAGAAAATTTTTTGCTCTTGACCAAAAATTTAAAAAATCAGTTAAAAAATTTAAAAAAATATATAAAATTAAATTTTTTCAAAATTTAAAAATCGGATTAAAATTTAAAATATTCGAAAAAAATTAAAAAATTGAGCGCTCGGAGCATTAGCACTCGGATCGAAAAATCTCCTCTTCTAGCGAGATAGCTCTCGATTCCAGCTTATTTCCTTATGCACCAAAAAAGAACCCCCTCCCCCAAATGATTTTCCTAAAACAATTTTTCACAGATTTATGTGCATAAATTTATGAATCACAGATTTATGCATAATCACAGGATTATGCACGACACCGGAAAAAATCCGAAAGTGAGACTTCTCTTTCTTACATTGTTAGCCACTGTTCAGAATCATATAATCAATAACAATTTTGTAGAAAACCATACCTTGAGAAGTTTTTCAAGAAAATCTCTATGAGCACCAATATGCCACGAAAAATTTAACCTAAATCGATTCTCAAAAGAGTCTTGATCCATAATAAAATTAACAAGTTCATCAGTCGAAACATTTCTACATGTGCGTAAAGGTATTCCATCTTGAAGCAAGTCGACATTCTTTGTTTCGTACAGGTGTAGGTGTTGAGGAGTTTTAATTGTTAATGCCATCACATCTTCATGTAAAACTAGAGCCGCCGTAGAAAAATGTAATAATTTCATTAAAGTCGGATATATTAAACTTGTTCGCTGATGTGTTAATTTCAATATTAAGACTAAGCTAGAGACTTTTCCTCCATTAATAGTTGCCAACTTCTTTATTATCTAAATAATATAGAAGAAACTAACGCACCTTTTGTGAAATCATACATATAAAAAGCCTATTCCTGTGTCCGTTAGTAAATAGGGGGGAGGGGTGCAGGAAACCAAAAAATTGGGTTACCCCCTAAAAATTGGATTTTCAAAAAAGTTCTCCAAATTTGCTGATTTTTGTACTCGGGGGTTCGACATAGGGAACGTGATGCCGGTGGTAATTTTCACTTTTGACTTAAGGGGTATATAGGTATATAGAGGGGGTAACTAGTATACCTTAAACTTGTTTTCGAAATCTTCATCAAATGTTAACTGTAGTCGGTTAAAGCAACAATTGCGATAAAGTTCAAAATTATAAGTTTCATATGGCTCCAGATAATTTTCATGTAAAATAAAAGTGCTTAGTTCTTCAGAAAGCCCATAGAGTCTTTGAAAAGGTAGAAAATCTTGATGCTGCTCAATTATAAATTTCCATCGGTACGAGAGTTCTTTAAATTGTCGAATTTTAATGCCTTCAATAAATTGAAGGACATCTAGTAAAATCTCATTAGGTACAGATATCATGACTGCTAAAAACAAACAATTACTGCATAGCAAGGATTATTTACAGAAAATAGAGATGTTTCGTCATTCCCATTTCCTATATTACCGTAGATATCAGCAGACCAGAGTTACGGCGAGTAATGCCATTAGACTCGGCTCAACGAGACGGTTAAAACTAGTACCATATTGTACACAGAGGCGACAGAATCTCATGACCGAGTGGTTAGTGTCCAGAATTGCACAATATAAGTCGAGGGTTCGAATCCGAACACGAAATTAAAGTTGTACAAATTCCATGGAAAATTTTTGCATATCTCTGTTTTGATCTCTAAAACACTTTAAAATCATTTTTGGGTCAGTATATACTTGTTGGGGTTGTTTATAGTAATAGTGATTTTAAGTTATATAAAACCTACCCTTATATACAGCAAGTAATTACCAAAAAATGATTGCAAAGTGATTAGAAGCCAAAATAGGATCACCTATCATTATTTCGAAAACTTAAAATTTATCCCTTACAATTTATCCTAATTAAAATTTATTCTCAATTTATAAAAAATTATGTGCTCTACTGTATTGACCCTGATTCAGGGTAATTTTCAAAAACACGCTAAAACGCCGCCAAATGAGCAAATTTTTTGCACTCGGGGGTTTTCGGTTATGGAGAACACGAATCTGAAGGAATTTCAAAAAATTCTCCATAACCGAAAACCTCTGAGTGCAAAAAATTTGCTCATTTGGCGGCGTTTTAGCGTGTTTTTGAAAATTACCCTGAATCAGGGTCAATACAATATATAAGAATCTTAAAGTCAAAATCGAAAAATTCCTTCGGATTCGTGTTCTCCATAACCGAAAACCCCCGAGTACAAAAAATTGACCCTTTTGGCGTCGTTTTAAGGTGTTTTTGAAAAATTACCCCGAATCAGGGTCAATACAGTAGAGCACATAATTTTTTATAAATTGAGAATAAATTTTAATTAGGATAAATTTTAAGGGATAAATTGTAAGGGATAAATTTTAAATGGGATAAATTTTAAGTGGGATAAATTTTAATAAGGATAAATTTTAAGTGGGATAAATTCTAAGGGATAAATTTTAAGTTTTCGAAATAATGATTCGTGTCCCAAAATAGAGATATGAAATTATTCCATGGAATTTGGACAACTTTAATTTCGGCCGGGACCCTCGTGCTATATTAAACCCTAACACTAACCACTCGGCCATGAGATTGTTATCTATGTGTACAATATGGTACTAGTTTTAATCGTTGAGCTGAGTCTAATAGCATTTCTCGTTTTTAAAATTTCGAGTTTGGGCCCATTTTTGACAACAAGAGGATGGCTAATAAGAACAGAGGATCTATAGTATCTCAGTAGTTGCGTGCTCTTCGTAATAGACAAAAAGATTGGGCACATCCCCGATTTTTTTAAATCGAAATTTTGAATGTGAACCTGGATCGATCCTGATTCGTGAACGTGGATCTAAATTCTTTCGAAAAAATTGTTTATTTTTTCAAAATGGCCATGGGGTTTTTCTATGCGAGAAATCTATTGAACAAACTTTCAAATAATTATCTGTCACCAAATTTGCCCAAAAACGAAATTATAAATGAATTTTGGGGCTGATTCAGTTCAGGGAAGCGTTTTCAAATTTTTTAAATACTTGCAATCGATTTCTCGATTCTATAAAAAAACCCCATAGGATCACTTTGAAATAAATTTTGGTGAAAACATGCTCGAAAAATCGCAAAAGTGCGGTTTTTAGTCGCCCCGATATCCACCTATTCTAACGCCTTCTAACAAGGGAACCTTCACAACACGATTGCTTCGCAGGAAAAAGTTACCTATAGCATATTTTTAGTCTATGATTAACCGAAATCATGCTCATAGGTCCTGAAACTCAATACTATGCCCTGTACACAGCTTCTAATATCATACAGGGTGGTCCAAACGTTCTTTTCAACATTTTATATCTAATTAACACTGCAAAAACATTGCCCACTTTCGATAAAATTGTCCCTAGAGGGGTTTTTACGAACGGGGAATCGATTTCCGCAAGAATTGAGCGATGGAAAATTTTCTGATGCTCTGTACGGGGGTCCTTTAGGGCCCAACATGTAAAATCATTACATAAGTGTTCAAGTCCAGCAGTTTCGGTATTTATGGGGCGTTTCTTTGTCGAAAAACGGCCCAAATCGCTCAGATTCGTGATTTTCGACCAAGAAAATCCCCTAGACACCGAAACTACCGGACTTTAACAATTGTGTAGCCATCGTCCATGTTGGGTCCTTTGGTCTTTAAAGACATAAATACATGGTATCAGAAAATTGTTCATCGCTCAATTCTTGTGGGAATCGATTCACCGTGCATAAAAACCTAGTGACAGTTTTATCGAAAGTGGGCATTGTTTTTGCTGTGTTAATTCGGTATAAATGCTGGGAAGAACTTTTGAACCACTTTTTATATTAGCCCTAACCCCTGGTAGAGGGTCAAAGAAATTTTCCATCTCTCAATTCCGACGGAGTTCAATTCCTGTGTTAAAAAATCCCTATATATATGATTCAAGGCGTTTTGATTTAATTTGGCCGAGTTACGGGCACTTTTTTTCAAGGGTACTTTCTACTCAAAATAGGTGTTAGGGTAGAAATTAGGGTAGGCACATGAAAAAAGTTCCCATATTAAAGCAAAACGGCTTGATTCCATATATATAGGGTTTTTCAACACGGGAAATCGATTACCGTCGGGATTGAGACTTGAAAAACTTTCCTGACCCCCTACTAGGTTTAGGGCTAGTATATGATAATATATTAGAAGCTGTATACAGGGCATAATATTGAGTTTCAGGACCTATGAGCATGATTCCGATTAATCATAGGCATAGACTAAAAATATGCGATAGGCAACTTTTTCCTGTGAAGCAAGAAAAAGTCCTGTTGTGACACATCTATAGGTTCTCTTGTAAGTGTAAATAGACACAAAGAAATAAATTTATACAATTAATAAGTTTCACAATCAATTTTTATTGATTGTGAAACTTATAGGCATTTCTTTTTTTCTTCCAAAAAAGTTTCCCTCAAGATAATTTTCGTTTGTCACTTTTTGAGTTTTTATAGCAAAGTTATAGATTATGACGAAACTCTCCAAACGTATTTTTTATCAAAATATTTTAAAATGACCCCCTAAAATGTATATATCCGAAACATTTCTATACACATCGATTCAGAAAAAATGTATTGAGGCGAAAGCTAGACATTATACACTGCTCCACAAATTATAAAGGCACCCTAAATTATATATATACAGAGTGGTCCTGTGAAATACCCGATTATAAACAAATTTTATAAAAAAGAGATTAAATTTGTATGCCAAACTCTTGGTACCTTTGTGTAGGTAGGCCAAGGGGATTTTTTCACATCAATTTGGGCCTTACTAACCCCAGGACACGATGACGCCAATAGCTACTGCCCAGACTACGACGACGCCAAGAGCTACTGCCAAAACCACTACACAGCCTATAATCACATCTATAGTAGTAGGAAAAGGGCTAAACTTGAAAATACGTCTATTTCTCAGATTTTCGTAAAACCGATTCTAAACGCATTGTCTCAACTAGTTATGAGCGAAAAACGAAAAAAAAGTTTTGGGACGATCATTTTTCGGTCACTTTGAGGGGGTCGGGTCCAAAATGGTCCATTTTAAAGGTTTTTTCTTTGTAACAAGGTGCAACTTTGTTTGACTTTTGATTAAGTCTCTGTGGTGCAGTGGCGAAGCCTTCTGCGTTTGCACCACAACGGAGCCGAGTTCGACTGCCGGCTCAGGCAAAAAGTTTTTGCTCAAAAAAAATTTTTTTATTTTTTAAATTGACGAAGATGATCTAGAATGATTGATTTTTTTCTCTTTGATTATAAAAATATTATATTTGCAGGCGCATGTCCACTTCCCCTACACTTCTTTTACAAAAATTGTAGCTTGTTTTTTAGCTTCTGCCTTTGCATGCCTGCGAGTCTTTTTTGGTGCTTTTTCTTCGGCCCCGCGCAGCCCCCCAGGAGGGGGGTGAGC
>OZJO01028609.1:0-26805 GCA_900406225.1 Acrobeloides nanus | reverse complement strand
TTCACTAAAAATCGCAATTTTCAAACGCGAATATCTCGAAACTGAAATTTTTTCAGACTATACCGTAAAAGAAAAAAATGCTTCATTTTTCTTGAAATTTCCGAATATATCATTTTTTCATATGATTGTAAATTACTGGACTGGTCCTTTAAGGTTCAAATATATTTTTAAAAAACTTTTGGACTTCAATCGAGATTTTGGACTGTTGCACGACAAATCCGCCATCTTTTCGATTTTAGGAAATCATAAAAAATGAAAAAAATCAACTTCATCTCTGGGCGCGAAGCGCTCGGTCCCCCCTCCCCCAGTTTATATAAACAATTCGTAATAAAAAGATTCAACAAAGTTTGCGCAGTATTGCTTCTTTCTCTTAAAAAAATGGCTAAGGTTGTTTTATAATATTTGACAAATCGTTTCAATAAACAGACTTTTATTGACCCAAGCAGTAAACACGATAGGGGTCAATCCCTTTCGCTTCGATACACAATCACGTTTGAAAATTGTGAACAAAATTCAAACGCAATTAACTCGAAAGGGTTAAACTTTCAAGGGGTGCCGTAAAAATAAAAAATGCTCAGTAAAAATTCCTCTTTCTTCTTAAAAATAAATTCTTTAGGTCCGTTCAAAAGTTCAGTTTCCTTTAACAAGAAAAAATACCACTATTTTCAACAATTCGCATTTTTATATTTTTTCTCAACTTGTTTGAATTTTATTTTATCAGTATCGTGTTCAGCGCATATTTTTTAGCCTAGAAACCGTCAGTCCGTCTTGGGGGTGTTAAAAAAAATTTGATTTGATTTTGCTTGCAATAAATTTATTATATAAAAATTCGTAATAAAAAGTTTCAACAAAGTTTGCACGATTTTGCGCAGTATTGCTTCTTTTGAGCTGCTGTATAAAAAGTACTGCTACAAAAGCCATTGGGCACCCAAGTTGCACAACTAAACACTTGTTGACAAGATATTGATTTTAATATTCTTTACCTAGCATTAGCATCAGTACAAGTGCTTCCCACAATACAGTTCTGAGTCGATAGGTTACACGTGGCTGGAGATGTACAACCATTATTAATGCATGCTAAATTATTTTTTTTATTAAAAGAGATAAAACATACGTCCGATAACATTTTGTCCCAGATTGCTATTAAACATGGCGACAAAAATTCCGACGAAAAGAGCAATTTTGAACATTTTCGGAAAACTAAACGCACGAGGAGTTAGGAAATTCGAAAAATCCGATGTTAGTGATAGAATAGGAATTTTAGTCGACTTTTAAATCCGGCTCGAAATTTGCCACATTCAGCTGTTAAAACAAAAGGCAACATTGAGCTTGAAACATTTGGAGGATAGACAGAATAAAATTTTCGATTTTGGTGGAGCCATATGAAATCACAATTGAAGTGATATTTAATACACCTGTCGTGCTTCCTGATCCAGCCCACGGAATTTTCCATATGAAAGCACAAAAATCACAATAGGAGGTGATTATAAGCACACATATATGAGAAAGTCAAATATTATTATATATTCTCATGATAGAGGTTAAAAAATTAAAGATCTAAAAAATATTGGGAAAAAAGGTCTAGGCCTAAGCATAGGCTTAGGCCAAGGCTTAAGCCTAGGTTTAGATTTAGGCTTAAGCCTAAACCTAGGCTTAGGCCTAAGCCTAAGTCTAGGCCTAAACCTTGGCTTAAACTCGAGAATTGAAGCAAGCGCAAACCTTCTTTGTGAAGCATCCGAAAGCGAAAGAGAACCATTCTTTCGGTTGAGCATTATCTCCATTAATGCGTTAAGTTTTGACCAATTTTTTAAATTTTCATAAAATGAACATTGTAGCAATTTTTTATAGCTAAATGAGGCGAACAAAATGACACCAAAATGATCCAATTTGATAATTGTTTTGGGTTATTGAAACGAAAACCCTGATTCATGTTTTCGTTTCAATAACTCAAAACAATGTTCAAATTGGATAATTTTGGTGTCATTTTGTTCGTCTTATTTAGCTATAAAAAATTGCTATAATGTTCATTTTATGAAAATTTAAAAGATTGATGCAAAAATCGATTTCTTTGCAAAAAAATTCAAACAAGTTTGTGTATTACAACGAAGAGTTTGTACACAAATTCAAATTTCAAACGCAATTATCTCGAAAACTACAACGATTCAGAACATGATGTAAAAACAAAAAATGCTCCATTTTTCATGATCTTGCCGAATATATCATTTTTTCATATGGTTGTAAATTACTGGACTGGTCCTTTAACGGAGCTGAGATCTGAAGAAAAAAATCGCCCTGTCGATTCATCCCGTTATTGTGTATGCCATCTCGAAGTGTCAAATCGAAATCAATATCGTAAACTATCCAAAATTGTTCTTACATATGATTTCATATAAAAAATGAAAGAATTTTTCCCAATAAGCAATTTTTGATTCCATCCTCAGGAGTCGATTTTCAAAGAATGTATAACATAGGATATCGAAAATTTGAAATTTTCAGCCAATTTTGCTTTGGATGTTTTAAGTAAAATTATGCAACAAATTGAAAATTTTCGAATTTATCTGTTGAATTTCCTTTAAAAATCGAACTTTAGTGAATGGTTTTTTCCGAACTCCATTTGGCAATTCGGATTTTTCGCATCAATCGTTTAGAATCTTTTTCCCAATATTTTTTTGATCTTTAATTTTTTAACCTCTATCATGAGAATATTAAATAATATTTGACATTCTTATGTGTGTGCTTATAATCACCTCCTATTGTGATTTTGTGCTTTCATATGGCTCCATCAAAATCGAAAATTTTATGCTGCCTATCCTCCGAATGTTTCAAGATCAATGTGACTTTTTGTTTTAACAGCTGAATGTGGCAAATTTCGAGCCGGATTTAAAGTCGACTAAAATTCCTATTTTATCACTAACATCGGATTTTCCGAATTTCCTAACTCCTCTCGCCTTCGGCGCTCGGTTTTTCTCGTCCTTATTTACCTTTTCAAATGCACAGGCATCCCTGCATGGTCGTCTTTCGGGAAAAAAACCTCTTTTCCTTATTTATATTTTGTTCTAGTACAAAATAGAAAGTTGTTCTAGTACAACTTCCCCAATTACAAGAGGACATTTTTCGATTTTCAAAGTCCATGAGGATGCGGAATTTTGAAATTTTTCAACAAATAATATTTTTCTTGCAATTTTGAACAATTTTAAAATAAAATTCTGAAAAAATTGGTTGAAAAATGGAAACCTCATTTCCTTGATATATACAAAATAAAAGTATCATATTGCATTTTTAGGTTAAATTTTCGACTCTGATAAAAAAATTTGATTTTGAGGGGTATCAACAAAATTTTTTGACAGAAGTTATTTTCTCACCATTTTCTACCAAAAAGATATCAATTCTGATGTAAATTAAAGATTTTAGCCCGAACAAGTAGACTTAGCTCATATTTATATACACGATTTTATAAGGTTCACTCGAGTCCTACAAAATGTTCAAACTTGCTCTTTTCGTCGGAATTTTTGCCGCCATGTTTAATAGCAATCTGGGACAAAGTAGTATCGGACGTAGGTTTTATCCGAGTCTTTTAATGTAAAAAAACAATTTAGCATGCATTAATAATGGTTGTACATCTCCATACACGTGTAACCAAGCAACTCAGCAATGTATTACGGGAAGCACTTGTACTGATGCTAATGCCAGGTAGAGAATATTAAAATCAATATCTTGTCAACAAGTGTTTAGTTGTGCAACCTGGGTGCCCAATGGCTTTTGTAAAAGTACCTTTTATACAGCAGCTCAAAAGAAGCAATACTGCGCAAAATCGTGCAAACTTTGTTGAAACTTTTTATTACGAATTTTTATATAATAAATTTATGGCAAGCAAAATCAAATCAAATTTTTTTAACACCCCCAAGACGGACTGATGGTTTCTAGGGTAAAAATATGCGCTGAACGCGATGCCGCTAAAATACAATTCAAACAAATTGAGGAAAAATGTAAAAATGCGGATTGTTGAAAATAGTGTTATTTTTTCTTGTTAAAGGACCACTGAACTTTTGAACTGACCTCAAGAATTTATTTTTAAGAAGAAAGAGAATTTGTATTGATCATTTTAGTTTTTACGGCATCCCCTTGAAAGTTGAACCCTTTCGAGTTAATTGCGTTTGAAATTTTTGTTCACAATTTTCAAACGTGATTGTGTATCGAAGCGAAAGTATTGACCCCAATCGTGCTTATTGCTCGGGTCAATAAAAGTCTGTTTATTGAAACGATTTGTCAAATATTATAAAAAACAACCTTAGAGAGAAAGAAGCAATACTGCGCAAAATCGTGTAAACTTTGTTGAATCTTTTTATTACAAATTGTTTATAAACTGGGGACCGAGCGCTTGGTTAAAATCATAAGTTGGCAAGGGGGGAGCCTCCCTCCTAACCTACTCATTCATGGACCCAAAATTGGGGGGGGGGGGGGACCATCTCATCTGGGACCCCCTCCCCTCTCCTTGCCGACCTATCGTTAAAATTATCCATTACTCTATTCGTTCCAACCAGATTTATCGTCATAATAAAAGAAAAGTATCGCCTGAGAAAACCCAATATCTTTAGAATAATGAATTGTTTCAAGGCATTTCGGTAAACTGGTAAAAGCACCAGCATTGCAGGTGGCAAAAGCGCCAAATAAATCTCAGTTGACATCATTGTTAGCATCATAGTGGTATTAAGATAATTGGTATAAAACATATAGCTCAGAAATACGGCGCAGAATGGAAGCGCAACAAATAAGAGCGAATGAATTGCTGCTGCCAACATGAATAATAACATGAGTCGGAACATGGCCTTGGATTGCTCAGACAAATTATATTTGAAATATAAGAAAAGAGATGCGAGTAGCGCGGCACAGCAAATAAGCCCACATATTAAGAAGCTACATACCATGACTATCAATGAGGTTAGAGGTAACCTGTTCTTCAACATTATAAATTGTTGGTCTTGCAATTCAAATGATAAGTTCGCCACAAAATTTTCTCTTGCTATCTCGTTTTCTTGGTTATGGTATAGATTTAAGGAGATAACATCTTGAATTATCGGAATACAAATGCCAGCCCATATAAGAAAAATCAAGAGAAAATGCAAGGAAATAAATTTTGAAGTTTCCACCAATTTTCGCAGTAACCCAATAAATCCTCCATTGTCGTCGACTTTCAATTGTAAATAGGCGTATATGGCACCAAGTGATATAGGGTGGTCCAAGGGGTTGTATAGTGGTGTTTTTAAGAGTTCCTCAGCTTTCCGACAAGATTTTTCTACGCGGTTTTTTTGGCAGTATCACTTTTCGTACAATTGTTTTCGTACAGGTACTTTTCGTACAAATACAAGGGGAGGGGCAAAAGTCCTCGCGTAAGGGGCGGTATATCCTCGCATAAATTGCTCCTTAGGCGAGGACTTTTCGCCCCCTTGGTAAGTAATTTTGCCCCCCCCCCTCCCTTTTGTATTTGTACGAAAAGTCCATACGAAAACTAATTGTACGAAAAGTCCGTACGAAAAATAATTGTACGAAAAGTACCATAAGAAAACAATTGTACGAAAAGTGATACTGCCAAATTTTGGAACACAATAGAAGGGACACACGTCAAATTTTTCAATTTTTTTTCGAAATTTTCAATTTTTTCGAAGTCTTCAATTTGTTCAAAATTGTTAATTTTTCGAATTTTTCAAAAATTTTCCTCGAAATGATCCCTCTAGGGGTAAAAACATGCGGAGAATCTGAATTTGACATTTTCAAAGCGAAAAAACGCTTCTCTGATTCTGTGTATTGAAGCGAAAAGTCGCAAAAATGCAATTTTTGCGACTTTTCGCTTCAATACACAGGCCTTTCCTGAATCAGGGAAGCGTTTTTTCGCTTCGAAATTTTCAAATTCGGACTCCCCGCATGTTTGATCCCTAGAGGTGTCATTTCTAGAAAAAAATTTTCGAAAAATTTTTCACGTGGGTGGTGGTCTCCCTTCCCTAATGTGTAGTAGTAGCTCCATTCTTTTAGACAAAAACTATATTTAATCGATTTGTTTTCTTCGAAAAGCACCATATTAATTTGAAATTATCCGGTGCAATGATTATTTCTCGCCAACAAGATTGTCCATTAAAATCGGCGTTGCTAGTTTCGGAGAATGTGACTGATTACGAGGATTTTAAAGTCCCAAATTTGAGGTAAGATTGGCTGAAAAATGTCAGAGCTTTTCTCCCTGGGGAGACGCAATCAACAGGATTCCAAAAACTGATACTTTTTTGAAGTAATTTTATGGAAAAATATCCTCTAAAGGCTTGGGCTTAGGTCTAAGCTTAAGCCTAAGGTTAAACCTAAGCTTAAGCCTAAGCCTAGGCTTAGGCTTAACCTTAGGCTTGGGCTTAAGCCTAGGCTTAATCCTAGGCTTAAGCTTAGGCTTAACCTTAGGCTTAAGCCCAAGCCTAGACCTAAGCCCAAGCATAGGCCTAAGCCTATGCTTGGGCTTAGCCTAAGCTAAAGCCTAAGCTTAAGCCTAAGCCTAGGCTTAAGCTTAAGTCTTTAGAGGATATTTTTCCATAAAATTACTTCAAAAAAGTATCAGTTTTTGGAATCCTGTTGATTGCGTCTCCCCAGGAGCTAGAGCTCCAAAATGTCTCAATAAAAATTTTTGAGTTTCAGCTTTTCATTAGACATTGAAGCGCTCGATGCAATTCACTTATTAGAGAACTGGATATGGGAACATGCCGAATTTCTTCCTCTTCATGATCATGCAGTTTTTGTTACAAAGTATCATGATGAAAAGACGGCTCTAGGGCATTCCTCAACGGACTTTTCTCAACAAAAAAGCGGACTTTTCTCAGGGACTTCGTAAGACCATGTGAGTCGTTGGGATAGCGTTGCAACGTTATGTAAGAGAAAAAATGCTCTTACATGAAATCCGGTTACAACGAGATTTCTGCTCACTGTAACATGGAAAATCGTGTGTATTGAAACGATTAGCAGAGCCGAATGTTTTAATAAACAAGATTTTATTGAAATTCAGGCAACTTCTATTGCGATTTATATTCGCCGAGAAAAGTCGGTACATACTCAAATGAAACGAAAGGTTTGGAACGATACGAGTGAAACGATTTCATTTCCAGACAGCGTCCGGAAATGATTTGAATTTGTCTGAATATTGGCACGAAAACCCTGAATTTAGTTCCGCTTCGTTATATCGTTTTATTCGTGTCATTCCATCTTCTTCGTTCCATTAGAGCCTATGCCGAAAAGTCCATCCGAATTTTTTCTTTTTTCAGCGTCCTGAAATGATTTGAATTTGTCTGAATATTGACACGAAAACCCTGAATTTCGTTTCGTTTCATTCTCTTTGTCCCATTAGAGCCTATGCCGAAAAGTCCACTCGCAATTTTTTAAAAATTTTTCGGCATCTGGAAATAGGTTTGCATTTGCCTGAATATTGACACGAAAACCCTGAATTTCATTTCGTTTCATTATGTCGTTTCATTCCTATCGTTTTATTTGATTGTTTCATTCGTATCGTTCCATTAGAGCCTATGCCTAAAAGTCCGCCCGCAATGTTTTGTTGAAAATTTCGTTGAGAAAAGTCCGTTGTGAAATGTCCTAGAAGCCACGAAGACTTGTTAAGTAGAATGAAAATTTCTAGGTTTGATCTCTTGTCGGCAAAAAATGAATCGTCCACTCAAGGCATGGCATATGTAAAAGCTATGTGTCGAGAAGGTGAATCGACAAGTATAATCGAAGATATTGGTGGGCTGACTACCTCTGCTATTATAGCTCATGAGCTTGCTCATAGGCAAGTTTGTGTGTATCTTTCAATGTTGATGAATATTTTTCAGTCTTGGAGCATATCATGACGGTTTTGGTGAAAGTGCTTCTTGCTCAGCTGATCAAAATTTCCTAATGGCATCTTCTGCATCTGGTAGCGAATTCAGTGCCAATTTTGCAAACAACTTTTTGCTCAGTCCATGTTCTACAAAACAAATTGAGAACTTTTTGAAGTAACAAAAAAACTTTTTTGTGTTATTTTTTCAACGTGTTGTGCCATTTCCTATTTTTAGCTCACCCGAATCACGTTGTTTGTGGAAAAAGCGAACGAAAGAAAAACCCCGACTGTTTTATCGCTCGTCTGATGCTCTTCTTCAAAAGCGCGAGAAGAAGCCCGGCGAACTATTTGATCGGAACCGACAATGCATGATTGCATTTGGACCACATTATGGCTTTTGCAATGTTAGTTTTGAAAAAAATGTGTTAGATAAAGGAAGAGTAATAAAAAAATATTCACATAAAAAATTTTGGCAAATTTTCAATTCTGTTATTTGAAGAAAAAATATGAAATTTGGTGTAAAAGGAAGCATAGTTCTACTCGAGAGATCGGCAAAAGTACTCAAACAAGTTCTTGGTCAAATCTTGGCAAATTTTGATCAAGATTTGAGCAAGATTGCTCTTCAAAAGCGCGAGGCTTAAGCTTAGGCTTAGGCTTAAGCTTAAGCTTAGGTATAGGCTTAAGCCTAAGCCTAAACCAAGCCTAAATTTTTAGCTAAAAATGCTAAAAAATTACGATTTTTGTTGAAAAAATGAAAATTTTTGTTAGAAAAATGGAAAATTTTTGGTCATTTTTGATGAAAAATCATAACTTCGAATAATCAAAATTTTTATCAAGATTCAAATTTTGCCAAACAAGATCTTGGGCAAGAATCTTGGTCAAAATTTTGATCTTGTTGATCTCTAGTTCTCTCTCTCTCTCGCAAGGAAGCATAGTTCTCTCGGTACGCCGTCGGACCGTCCGATCTTGCAAGTTAAGCAACATTGGGCTCGGAGCGTCTAAGTTCGGTTTCCGAAGCCTTGAGCATGTGTGGAATCCCCTGGCGTTGGGTATGTGCAAAAAAGCTCCAATACTTTTAGAGTAATTCCTATTGTGGGCTGTACATCCCTCGTCCCTCTTGAAAATGAATAGAAAGAGAGAGACAGGAAACAAATTTAGAATCGCGAATATCATCACAAGCGAGGTGACCCATGTCGAAGGCTATGGTGTAAAAACCGAAAGAAGAAACGAATTTCTCCATGCGAGACAAAATCCTACCTCCCACTCATGGATGGTACTAAATGTCATGACTCGAAAGTAATCTTGGTACTCTTCAAGGAGAGAGGGACCCAAAATAACTTGAAAATTTTTTCAAGAAATGACCCCCTATAGGGGTAAATTTATGCAGGGGAATCGATTGTGCGCATTCCTGAACCCTGAAAATGCTTCCCTGATTCAGGGAAAGGATTATGTGTAACGAAGCGAAAATGAAATAAAATTCGAATTTTCGCGAAAAAACCAGCTTTTTAGGGTTTTTCTAGGCGGGGAATCGACTACGCGTATTATCAAAGCATGAAAATGCTTGATTGACCCTGATCCTTAGATGTCTAGGGGTTTAGACGCCTAAGGACCAGGGTCAAGCAAGCATTTTCATGCTTTGATAATACGCGTAATCGATTCCCCGTCTAGAAAAACTATAAAGCTGGTTTACCTGCGAAAATTTGAATTTTAGTTCATTTTCGCTTCATTACACATAATCCCTTCCCTGAATCAGGGTCAGGGAAACAATTTCAGGGTTCAGGAAAAAAATTATCATGTTATTTTGGGTCCCCCTCTCTCTTTTAAGAGTGCCTTAATTTTGATTTTCGAAAATTACATTTTTTCAAAATTTAGTGGTGCATTAGTGGTGCTTGTGTTCACAACGAATTTGCTGTGTTTGACAAACGAAGTAAGGAAAATATTTTTGCTGCAAATCACACAAACAAATTATATTTTAGAGTGTGAAGATGTAAATAAAGGCTATTGTCAAAAGCAGCCCGCATCCCAGTTAGAACTATTTTGCCGGAAGCACTCTTTCAAAGACATCTGTTGTGCGACATGTGAACATGTTATTCAACAATTTAAGAAGGACTTGAAAAATTTGGTGGACTAATTTCGTGTGCATAAATTCACTTCAAACACTGTCTTGTAATGAATCTCACGAATTTTTTTGTTATCGTGCCTCGTATTTCTTTGTTTTGCGATTGGCTCATTGCGGTTCGAAAAAGCTTCCGGACGTTGACGAATTTTCGATTTTTGACACTTTTTTCGATTTTTGTGTGAATTTTTCGATTTCTGACGTATTTTTCGATTTTTAACGAATTTTCAATTTTTGGCAAATTTTTTGATTTTTGACACCGTTTTCCATTTTGGCAGTATCACTTTTCGTACAATTGTTTTCGTACGGTACTTTTCGTACAATTATTTTGCGTACGGATTTTTCGTACAGGTACTTTTCGTACAAGTACTTTTCATACGGTACTTTTCGTACAGGTACTTTTTTTACAATTAGTTTTCGTACGGACTTTTCGTAAAACATTTTTTATACGAACTTTTCGTACAAGTACTTTCCGTACAAATACAAAAGGGAGGGGGGCAAAATTACTCGCCAAGGGGGCAAAAAGTCCTCGCCTAAGGAGCAATTTATGCGAGGATATATCGCCCCTTACGTGAGGACTTTTGCCGCCTCCCCCTTCTATTTGTACGAAAAGTCCGTACGAAAACTAATTGTACGAAAAGTACTGTACGAAAGTCCGTACGAAAAATAATTGTACGAAAAGTACTTGTACGAAAAGTTCATACGAAAAGTACCTGTACGAAAAGTTCGTACGAAAAATAATTGTACGAAAAGTGCTGTACGAAAACAATTCTACGAAAAGTGATACTGCCTCCATTTCTGTGTGAATTTTGCGATTTTTGACGAATTTTCAATTTCTGACGAATTTTTCGATTTTTGACGAATTTCTGACGATGTGTAACTAAAATTTTGATGATTTCTCCGGAAATACAAAGCCAATCCTGATAGTTTTAGTGTCGCTAGAAAGCTGAAATTCTCGTAGCAATCGAATGACACCAAAATCATGTCATCACTCTTTCTGATTAAAAAGTTATTGTATAATTAATAAAAAATGTCAATTTTTTTCTCAAAAAAACATAAACAAATTTCAAAACATCAAACGACCAAGCTAGCATGTTCGAATAAAT
Source organism: Acrobeloides nanus (assembly GCA_900406225.1). Classification (NCBI taxonomy): domain Eukaryota; kingdom Metazoa; phylum Nematoda; class Chromadorea; order Rhabditida; family Cephalobidae; genus Acrobeloides; species Acrobeloides nanus. The sequence goes on along the minus strand of OZJO01028609.1, from coordinate 15,746 downwards.
TTTATTTCGAGATCTCTTTCATAAACACATACACAAAATAATGTAATAAAGCACTTCTAAAGTGTACATTATGCACATATAAAAATGTTCTAACAAAAAAAATAAAATTTCAATCAAGAATTCGTAAAATTTCGACAAAAAAACGTTTTACAAAAAACTATTCAAATAGAAGATTCAAAAATCAATTTTTCCGCAAAAAATTCAAAAAAGTTTGTGTATTACAACGAAAACATGTACACAAATTTTTGCGGAGAAATCGAAAAATTCCGAATATATAGTCTCGGCTCAAATACCAATTTGAAGATCTAAAATCTTCGATGATCGAAAATCCCAGTTTCGAAAAATTACTTTTTTGAATCTTCAAGATAAGAGAGGTAGATAAAATTTGCTACATGTGACGCACAATATAGTTAAGGGAAACATTCAAAAATTCACAAAAAAAGTAGAGAAAATAAAAATCATTTCACACAGCCCCACGGTTCTGCGTTCAAGCATGTCAAAAAAGTTGTCAAAAAAAGTCTAACGTTTGCCTGATTTTCAATAAAATCGTGTGTTATTGAAACGATTGGTCATGAAGCAGAAAATCAAGTAACAAATGTTATGCTTCATGACCAATCGTTTCAATAAACACGATTTTATTGAAAATCAGGCAAACGTTAGACTTTTTTGACATGCTTGAATGCAGCCTGATTCAGCTGTGTTCTGAGCGATTGTCGTTTTTACTGCACGTAAAAAATTTATGGCATGTGGGAGATGAAAAATCGATTTTCTAATTTTTTTCTGCACTCAAAATCAAAAAAGTCTTTCGGATTCGTGTTCCCCATATCCGAAAACCCCCGAGTAGCAAAAAATCAGCCGATTTGGAATTTTTGAACTTTCGATTTTTTACCCCCCTCGTCCCCCACCAAGGTACGCCTCTCTGAGCTATCTTGAATCATGCATAAAATTTATTTATTTCACTTTTTCTTCATAAATTGACCCGTTAGTTCGTGCGGCAGTTTTTCGATGATCTTTCAACAAGTGCACACTTTCATCGATTGAATCCGGCACGGATGATTCCTCTTGTTGATCAACTATAGGTTTGGAGAATTCTTCTTCTGGTGACTCCATATATTGAATAGTAGGATCATCACGATCCGTATGATAGCCAGAACTGCCCGTGTTCGCTGAATCAGGTGCTGTGAGATGACTATTTTTGGTGGAGAAAGTTCCTATAAAGGATCAGTCAAGTGGGGAAAAAGTTGCCAATTTTTGTTGATATTCAGAAAGTTCATGAAAAATGGAGCATTTTTTCTTTTTACGGTAAATTCTGAATCGTTGTGGTTTTCGAGATAATTGCGTTTGAAATCGTTCATGCTTTTCGTTGTAATACACAAACTTTTTTGAATTTTTTGCGGAAAAATCAATTTTTGTATCGATTTTTTCAATTTTCAAAAAATGAACATTGTAGCAATTTTTTTAGCTAAATGAGACGAATAAAATGACATCAAAATTATCAAATTTGAACATTGTTTTATTGAAACNAAATCGTTCATGCTTTTCGTTGTAATACACAAACTTTTTTGAATTTTTTGCGGAAAAATCAATTTTTGTATCGATTTTTTCAATTTCCAAAAATGAACATTGTAGCAATTTTTTTAGCTAAATGAGACGAATAAAATGACATCAAAATTATCAAATTTGAACATTGTTTTGGGTTATTGAAACGAAAATTCTGATTCAGGGTTTTCGTTTCAATAGCCCAAAACAGTTTTCAAATTTCAAACGCAATTTTCTCGAAAACTACAACGATTTAGAGGTTGTCGTAAAAACAAAAAATGCTCCATTTTTCATGAATTTTCCGAATTTCAAAAAATGGCAACTTTTTTCCCACTTTTTTTTTTAATTTCAATTTTTTAAAATTTCAAATGCCAATCCCTTCGTTTCAATACACAGACACGTTTAAATTTTTCATGTAATTTTCTTTCTCAAATATCTCCCATGGGTTAACGAATTAGAATTTACTCCCAAGGCAAAAGTTGATCGCCAAAATAATTTTTGATCCTGAATCAGGGTAAATTTGAGTTTTTAAGGCGAAAATGGAAAAAACAATTATTTTTTTCTTACCTCGTCCATTACCCATATGTGCACCATGCTCAGAATCGGATGAATATGGAGAAGGCGTTCGAAACGCTGGATTTCCTACTGTTGGAGTATGATTTTCTGGGTTGGAGACCTTCCTAACAGAATTCGTTGATCCAACCATTGTTAGAGTAATCGAACGTTCGGCGGACGACCCGTTGACTTCGGCAAAACTTGGCCGAAGAAATGTCTGCCCTGTCTTTTGGCCCAGAAATGCTTCAGAATCTCTTCGATTGCTGCTCACCGATTTTTCAAGCCAACAATTTCGTGGAATAAAAATACGACGGAATTCCTAAAATTTTTTGTGTTATTAACAGGGTGGGCATAAAAAAGTGGCTTTTTTATTTGTTGAGACCCTGAATCAGGGCAAATTTGGGTTGATACTGAATCAGGGAAAATTTGGGTTGACTCTAAATCAGGGAAAATCTGGGTTGACTCTGATAGAGAAAATTTAAGTTGACTCTGAATCAGGAAAAATTTGGGTTTTTGAGACGAAAATGGTCATTTTTCGCATTTTTTTATCTCCAAAAAATGAATATTTTCACTTCAAAAACCCAATTTTCTAGGGGTAATTTTATGCGGGGAATCGATTGCGCGCATTTCGAAGCATGAAGATACTTCTCTCACCCTGAATCAGGGAAAATTTGAGTTTTTGAGGAAAATGAACTTTTCGAATATGGACAAAAATGGCAAAAAAATTTTCTGACTGGACTAGTGTTTGAAAAATTTACATTTCGAAACTGAGCACTCATTGTACAGTAGATAATGAACGAAGTACAAGCGCCACACAATGACAACAAGTCGAGTATATCCCCAACGTTGTTATAAATATAGATTCTGAATTGTTCGGAGAACATCCCACTCAAAACTGCCATTATTCCTTGAGGTAGTTCGGTAACCAGAAATACACAAACTATCACCAATAGCATTCGAGTTGTCCGGTCGGTTCGGCCTCCACTCGGTCTTCCTCTGAAAATCAGTTTGATAAAAAGCAAAAAACGCTTCCCTGATTCAGGGAAGGTGTATTGTGTATTGAAGTAGAAAAGTCGCAAAAATCGAAAATTTGTCAAAAATTGAAATTTCGTCAGAGAAAAACGATCATTGTGAAAAGTCCCACTCGCTATTCTTGACTTAGTAGTGAAGAATTGTGTCCAAAATGTCCTAAAGCCTCGTGTGAATCGTTTCGATAAACACAATTTTATTGAAAATCAGGGTAAGTTTTTGTTGTAACTTGTGTAACTCGTAAAACATGTAACGCATACTTAATAGAGTTATTTCGAGCGAAAGTTGCGCTGACGTTACTCGGACGATGCCCGCCATCACTTGAATTTGCATCGGGTTTAATGGAGAGTGACGGTTTATTTTTCATCATCCCATCGTTGTGGTTTGGAGTAAAGCCGTTAATTGGAGAAATGGGTGGCGGCCGGGCTCCTTTCAGAAGCCGCATTCGATTTTGCTTCACTTCATTCAGGATTCTGGTTAAGAGCCACACAAATAAGGTCAATAAAAGACAAGGCATCATTTTGAAGACTATGCCTGAGATCCAGAATGCCATGCGGAAGACCTAAAACATCATCATTGTTGTATCATTTTTGGGTACCAGTTCGGATTAGGGACCCCCACCCCACCCAAAACAATTTCAAAAATACCCTTATAGAGTTATTTTTATGCGTAGAATTCAAGGGTATGGAAAAGGACTTGTCGAAGTTCACCAACTTGCCGTCGATCAACTAGTTTCATGAAGGCACGTCCAGATTCTCGCTCAACTCCTCCAAACATCCACTAATTGGAAATGTCATTTTCATGCATAAGAAAGCGTTTTCAGAAATTTCGAGTGTGTTTTTTGGATTCTACGCATAAAAATACCCCTATAAGGGTGTTTTGGAAATTTTTTTCGATGGGGGGTCCCTAACCCGAACTAGTTCTCATTTTTGAACTCGAACACTTACTAAACAATCAGCTTCCATGGCCAAATCGGAAATTCCTGGAACAAAGGCTTTTGCTTCAAAATCTAATGGGTCCACCCTCGAACACGTCAAATTCAGCGGTCGTTCAATGATCTGATACGTGAGAAAGTTTGGCGCGTTCATTACAGAGACAAACAAGATCACAGACCCGATTGCTATATATGAGTGTATGGCTCCAATCTAAAGGGTAATACCAATTTAGAAACAAAGGAGAAATGTACTATCTCTTACTTGAACAGATGTGATTTTTCCACGAGTTCTCAAAGTGAGGTATCGAATTAGTGCAAGCATCACTAAAAATAGATTTGGTCAAACTTTCGAAACAAAATGGATGTTTTTTACCTGAAAGCCAAACACTCGATGAATGCCCAACTAATGAAAGATGAGCCTAAAAAATCATGTATAGGGATTTCAAAAAAAGTGGATTTTTGTGATTTTTTACATGATTTTGGACCGAATTTTTTGATTTTGACGAATTCCTCAAAGATCGACAAATTCATCAAAAATTGAAAAATTCGTCAAAAATCGAAAAATTCACCAATGAGGTGGTCCCCGTTGAAGTTATCCACTGACTTACATGTGCAATAAGAAACATTGCCCAGCCATATGACCAATGTTTTGGATAGCAATGTTCAAAGGCGACAAATGTAAAATGCGTTGTATAAATGAGGTTTGAAAAGAGCACAACCGTATCACAACAGGCCATTGCCGTAAGGATCATGTTGACTGGAGTCCGCATGGTTTTTCTAAATTGAGTAGTAGGCTTAAGCTTAGGCTTAAGCTTAGGCCTAGGCTTAGGCTTAAGCTTAGGCTTAAGCCTAGGCTTAAGTTTAGGCCTAGGCTTAAGCTTAGGTCTAGGCTTAGGCTCAAGCTTAAGCTAGGCCTAAACCCACTAAGCCTAAGCCTAGGCCTAAGCTTAAAAACAAGCAAATAATTTTTTTGCCTGCGACGCTGATTTTTGCCTTGACTCAAGGATTTCAAAATTATGCAAATGTAAAAGGATATATATACTCCAACTGTACCTTGTCAACACAACAATGTTGCAAAAATTACACAGCGTCCCGAAAATACACATAAATATGGACACATAAGTATGAATAGGTCTGTAGAATTGGTGTACTTCAAAGAGTAGCGTATAGATAATACTCTTATTGGGGAGTTGGAAGAGCACAGTTTGACAAGTGCCCACATCCATACCCACCTAATTTATTTAGCCGTTCGTCAATAAGTTAAGAACTAAATAGTTTGTCCATAATTAAGTTATATTCATTTGAATGTCATACGGCATAGAAATTAACAAATGGCATGTGACGGCTCTTCGAATATGCTATTCATGGTTATTATAAACTGAAAAGATTAATTTTGAGTGGGAAAAAATTTAAGGGATAAATAATTGAATAAAGAAAAGTTTGAAATTGAAGCAGACTTAGCTTTATTTTCAAAGCTCTTTTTCATACATGGGAAAAATTGGCACTAGAGGACTTTGATCACCATTTGATTGAAAACATTTCATTATTAGCGCGCATATGTCGGGGCACAAATGTTGAAGCGCAAATGTTGGGAGCAAATGTCGAGTGCGCAAATGTTGGGGTGCAAATGTCGGGGGCGCAAATGTCGGGGCACAATTATTAGCGCGCATATGTCGGAGCGCAATTCTTAACGCGCATATGTCGAGGCGTAAATATCGGGGGCGCATATGTCGAGGCGCAAATGTTGAAGCGCAAATGTTGGAAGCAAATGTCGGGGCGCAAAAATCGGGTGCTCAAAAGTCGGATGCGCAAATGTTTTTTTGCACATATGTGAGGGCGCAAACGTCCTCCCACCCAGCTATTGATAAGCAAATTTCTCGAGATAATTAACGCATAAAAGTATAAAGTCGCGTAAAACTAGCAATTAAGTCAATTTTATCGTCAATTTATAGCATCATTCCTTCTCCAGTGCGAAATTGGAAATGTAATACGAAAAAATTTTCTCCAAAGAGCTCAACACGCAGTTATCATCATACTTATTAATAGCTCCCATATCAAATTTTTGCAAAATAGTTTTTCTCCAAAGAAAAAATTTTTATTTCGCCCTAGGAATGTATATCATTCAATATAAACGTTGAAAACATACATGGGGGAAAGATGGGGGGGGGGGACTGTCCCCCTTAGTCAAATTTTCTGATTTTAAACAAATGTTCTTGACCATAGGTCGGCAAGGGGAAGTCTTCCCCTGACCCAAAATTGAGAGGGGATCACCCCATGGACCCCGTCGAACATATGAAGTGGTCCATAAAAATTAGGTATCAGAAGACTACCTCAAGCTAAATAAATTTTCAGATAAAAAATTTTGGAGCAAGTCCTCCTGGTTCCCGCCACGTAACATTGACTAAACTTGGCAAAAAATTTTTATTTTCTTTCGGAGATTACCCATTTAGGGGTGATTTTATGCGAAAAATCGATTGCGCGCACTCCCGCAACCTAAAAACCGCAAAAAATGGTGAAAATTCGCCAAAAACAACCATGCAGGGATGCATGGGGATGCAATTCGATTTTCTCGAGAAATGAACAAATATCCTCCCGCATGCATCCCTGCGTGGTCGTTTTTGGCGAATTTTCATCATTTTTCTGCGGTTTTCAGGTTGTGGGAGTGCGCGCAATCGATTTTTCGCATCAAATTACCCCTAAATGGGTAATCTCCGGAAGAAAGGAAAAATTTTTTTTGCCGAGTTTAGTCAAGTGCGGGAACCAGGGGAAATTGCTCCAAAAATTTCTAAAATTCGTCGGCAAGAGGGGGAGTCTCCTCTGACTCACTCACTCATAGACCCAAAACTGAGGAGGGGTGGCAAGAAACATAAGTCGGCAAGGTGTGGGAGGGGGCCACCTCATCGGGGATCGCCTCTCCCACCTTGCCGATCTATGCTCTTGCCATTCATATTCATTAGTCATAGGCACCGAAAATCACAATCGTTGTTTGGCAAGGCCAAAATGCCAAGCAACACAAATCTCGGAAATTCATACGTAAGAAAAAAGCGCACGTAAAGTCGACTCGCAAAAAATATCAAAGAAGTGAACGAAATGGAGAGTGTCAACTGTTAGAAAAGTGAAAAAGATAAATAATTCCGGCACGCGTCTTCTTTGGAGGCATTTAGCGGCGTTTTAAGTGTGCGGTAATTGCGCTAATTTTATGTATGCCAACGTCCGGAAAATGTTCGTAGGGAAGAATGTTTTGGAAAAGCTAAACAAAAAAGTTTTCCAAGTAAACTCGCGAACAAAAATAGGCCACACTCACTTGGAGAAAAACGTTTTCATCATGAAAAACAAGACTTAGCTTCTAGCTTGTATTAGCAAAGTCGTCAACCAGGAAAGAAAATTCTCCTAGATATGTCACAAAAAGCAACAAAGGATGAAAGAGGAAGAAGAAGAAAAGTATGCCGTTACTGTTACTGTTGAAATAGGTATTGGAGATTTGTGGGAAGAAGGTTCTTTTGTATGAAGAGAAGAAGGTAAAATTTGAATCTAGTTGATCGTCGAATATACTCAAAAATTTCTCTCACATATTGAGCTTGAAAAATGCTTCCAAGCTAACCCTGATTCAGGGAAATAAGAAAGTATGTATTGAAGCGAAAATTCGACAATTTTCGATTTTTCTTCTAAAAATCATCGTTCTAGGGGTAATTTTATGCAAGAAATCGATTGCGCACACTCCCGAAGCTTGAAAATGCTTTCGCCTAACCCTGATCCAGGGAAATAAGAGAATATGTATTGAAGCGAAAATTAAAATTTTTCGATTTTTCTTCTGAAAATCACCGTTCTAGGTTATTTTTCAGAAGAAAAATCGAAAATTTTTATATTTTTCGCTTCAATACATACTCTTATTTCCCTGAATCAGGGTTAGCTTGGAAGCATTTTCAAGCTCAATAGGTTTTCGCAAAAAGGCGTTTTGAAAAAACGTTTTCCCTGATTCAGGTGTGATGCGACTTTTCGCTTCAATACACAATACACCTTCCCTGAATCAGGGAAGTATTTTTCGCAATAAATAGCAAATAATTATGCGTATGCACTTAATAGAATCATCTCATATGTTCTATAAGAAAAAGTAAGAAGTTTCTAATTCAACTTCACGTGAATCGGAAATCGCGTCAAGTAAAATTATTGGCTATATTTGCGAAGAGAATGTACTTTGGAAAGAATCTACACAGGGTGTATCAGAGTGATTTGTGCGCATTTCCAACTTCTTCCCTGAATCAGGGAAACGGAGTATGTGTATTGAAGCGAAAATTGAAAATTTTAGATTTTCTGCCTGAAAATGAAATTTATGTGGGGAAGCGATTTTGCGCATTCCTGAAGCTTGAAAATGCTTCCCTGAATCAGGGAAACGGAATGTGGGTATTGAAAAATCGTCAAAATTGAAAAAATCGTTAAAAATAAAAAAAAAGAGAAAAAATCGTCAAAATTGAAAAAATTGATTGCACTCATTCCCAAAGCTTGAAAACGTTTCCTTGAATCAGGGAATCGGAGTGTATGTATTGAAGCGAAAATCGACAATTTTTAAATTTTCTGTCTGAAAATGACTTTTTGGGGGTAATTTTATGCGGGGAATCGATTGCGCGCACTCCCGAAGCTTGAAAACGCTTTCCTGATCACGAATCAAAGAAAAATTGATGTATTATAGCAAAAATTGGTTGTCGTTTCAATACACATACCCCGATTCCCTGAATCAGGATCAGGGAAGCGTTTTCAAGTTTCGGAAATGCGCGCAATCGATTCCCCCCCCCATACAATTACCCCTGGAAATTCATTTCAGGCAGGAAATCTAAAATTTTTCGATTTTCGCTTCAATACACACTCTGATTCCCTGATTCAGGGAAGCGTTTTCAAGCGTTTAAATCGGGGAACAAATCACTGTTCCACCCTGTACTACCCTATATGAAGATTTCATACTCAAAAATGGACCAATAAATAACCCAATAAAAAGGCTTTGAAAAAGCTTTTAAAAGATTCATGAACTTCATGTGAAATTTCCAAACAAAAATAAATGGCTGCAAAAAGGCCCTATTGTTAAGCTTTCTATTAATAGCTGGGTGACAAAGTTCCACAGTCATTACATATGTAAAATTTTTTTAGCAAATAAATATTGTAGTGTTGTAGAGGGACAAGTTGGCCGAGATTTGATGGAAACCTAAGTGTTCTTCTTTTCTTGTGCTTTCTTCCCCTGTACTCGGCTCTAGGATCAAATTACTCGCGCATTAGGATGAATGGATCGAAGACAGATCGATAAGAGAGAAAGCTGGAAAGAAAAAATACAATTTCAAACAAGCATGGTTTTTCTCTCCTCATGCATATCTATTATGTACATTCCAACAGACAAATAGGTTAAATGGAATGGAAAAAAAATGTTGATGTATTAAATTTTTCCGATCTGCAACACACGGTGACGTTGTAGGGGATTTTTGTTAGGAAAGAGTTATTACAGGGTGTATCGAAAAAGACAGAAATTTGGAAGAAAAATTCGACAAAAATTGAAAACTTCGTCAAAATTTGAACAATTCATCAAAAGTTGAAAATTCGACAAAAACTGAAAAATTCGTCAAAAATTGAAAATTCGACAAAAGTTTAAAATTCGATCAAATTTAAAAATTTTGTTAAAAATTGAAAATTTCATCAAAAATAAAACTAGGCAAAAGTTTTCGGACCCGACCGGGACTCGAACCCGGACCTCCTATCTACATCCAATCGCACTACCATTGTGCTACCGATACAACTGATGCCCGTTAATCGGTAAATACTTGACGTTGTATTTTCCACTACTCACGTTGTGATACACAGGTGTTAATCACATTATGAGTAGTGAAAAATACACCGTCAAAGTATTTACTAATTAAAGGGCATCTCGGTAGCACAATGGTAGTGCACTTGGACGGTAACCAGGAGCCTGATCCAGGTTCGAGTCCCGGTCGGGCCCGAAAGCTTTTGCCTAATTTAAAAATTTTCGAATATGTGAAAAATGTGTTAAGAATGAAGAGCGTGATCATTCCACTAAAAGAGAGTAATGAAAATTCCCGCCAGCTTTCATTCATTTTCACTCACGAACAAGATAAAAAAAACTCCCATCGTTCGCAATTTCGATGAGGAGACAACTTCAAGAGTAGCGAAAACGAAGGATGAACAAATGTTTTTATCAAACAAAATTGAAAGCTTATTCAGAAAATCGTGTGTCTTTTTGTGCTCTGGTGGATCAATTGATCAACTAGCCGAAAGCACGGTGGCTGTCTAAAAAACGAATCCGGAAGAAAAGATTGACTTGTGACGAAAAAACATTGTGAAAATTTGAGACAGACAAAAAAATTTTGGCAAAAGAGAAATCTTCCATCTATTCTGCTTTCTATTGAAGCGCCTCTCGCATCATACCTTCTCTTTCTGCAGAAACTGTTGCACAGCCAGAATTCTGGCTGTACAACAAAAGTAAAGAAAAATATTTTTTAAAGGACCAGTCCACTCGAAAAAATTCTATATTCGAAAAGTTCATGAAAAATGGAACATTTTTCGTTTTTACGTCAACCTCTGAATCGTTGTAGTTTTCGAGATAATTGCGATTGAAATTTGAATTTGGGTTCATGTTTTCGTTGTAATACACAAACTTTTTTGAATTTTTTGCACTAAAATCGTCAAATTTCAATTCAAATATTTTTACTACTGTAAATTATCAATTGTTAACGTTTAAAAAGAATATTTATTTTTTCATTTTTGAGCAAAAAAAGAGTCAATTTTTGTGCAAAAAATTTGAAAAAGTGCATGTTTTCGTTGTAATATACAAACTTTTTCAAATTTGTTGCACTAAAATTGACTTTTTTTTTGTTCAACAAATGAAAAATAAATTATTTTTAATCGTCAAAAATTGAAAAAAATAGTCAAAAATCAAAAAATCATCAAAAATTGAAAAAATCGTCAAAATTGAAAAAAAATTTCAAAAATCACAAAAATTGAAAAAATTGTCAAAAATAAAAAAATCATCAAAAATCGTCAAAATTGAACAAATCGAAAAATTTTTCCAAAAATCACAAAAATTAAAAAAATTGTCAAAAATTTAAAAAATCGTCAAAAAATTGAAATTTTTCAAATTGGATAATTTTGGTGTCATTTTGTTCGTCTCATCTAGCTAAAAAATGACTACAATGTTCATTTTATGAAGACTTAAAAAATCGCTGCAAAAATCGATTAAAAATTCAAAAAAGTTTGTGTATTACAACGAAAACATGCACACACATTCAAAATTTCGAATGCAATTACCTCGACAACTACAACGATTCAGAACATGCCGTAAAAACGAAAAATGCTCCATTTTTCATGAACTTTCCGAATATCAACAAAAATTGACAACTTTTTTCCCACTAGACTGTCCTTTAAAATAGAATCTCGAAGTCTAGTCCTATTCAAAGACACGTGATTTCCATAAAACAAAAAGAAGAACCAAAATTGTATAGTTCATAAAATTCGCTTGGAATATCATTATGATTCTGCCAGGACTAGGAATCAACACAAAGGCATATATATACAAGTCCGTGAATAAAAGGCGTGAACACTAGTTTTTCCTTTTTTATTCCTCTTCTTTGCTTCCGAAAATTTTCTTGGAAAATTTTCGAAAATAGAAGTTGGTATAGGAACAAAAAAACCAACGACAATGAAAAATTCCATCGCGACTATCACGAGAATTAAAAAGCTTATTATTAAATAAGTTTGACTGGATTCACATGAAGGAAACAATTTGCTAGCCTACATAATTAGTCCTTTGACTCGATTTGTTAGCAAAATTGTAGGATTCGTAGAATGCGCCCATTAGATCTAACAAGAAAGACACACATAAAATTAGCAAAACTGAATTCTCCAAAAGGTTCCAAGAATTAAAAATTTCTGTAAAATTGACGAGAATGAAGAAGAAGAAACCTTGGAAGGACTAAGATCCCACAAAATTGGTAAAATCTGGGGAGGAAATCTTTTATTCTTTCTTTAAATAGACTCAATTTTTTGCTGTTTTTCATGTTAAAGAAAGAATAAAAGCCTAGATTAAATTGTGGTGATAGTGTAGTGGTTAGCGCGTTCGACAAGCAGCCATATAGGTCGAGGGTTTGATTCCCGGGTGCGTCATTTTGTTTTTAACTCATTTTTTGACTATCAACTTCAAAGTCAAAAAGAGGCAAACACATTGACGCACCCGGGAATCAAACCCTATAACTTACGGCTGCTGCCGACCACACTAACCACTACACCAGGATTTGATTCCCGAGTGCGTCATTTTTGTTTTTGCCTCATTTTTTGACTATCAGCTTCAAGTGAATCTAATTAAAATTTTAAATTATAAAGCAAAAAATCGTCTTTCTAAAATGTCAAAAATCGACTAAAAAAAAATTCTCCAACAGGTGAAACAAATAGAAACAAATCAAAAGCAGCAAAATATTCTACTACATTAAACATGTAATGTGTGTACTTTTTCGCCTAACCCTATACAAAACTGTACTGTACAGAGGACGACATGTGGAAAAAATTTTTAGCTAAAAATATCCAAAAGGTGTGTGTAGAAATAACTTCGATTCTTTGGCAACAAATCAAATTTTGATAAAAAATCGAATTTTGTCAAAAAATCGAATTTTTTTTTAGTAAAATTGATTTTTGGACCAAAATTCGAAATCAGAAAATTTTTACGTGGTGGTCTCTAGTTATGGATTAGTAGAGATCGTCTGCACACACACACAAACATTATACGTTTATAGTAGTAGGAGAGAATTACCTGGAGAGAAAAAACAAAAAATCGACAAATCGTTTTTCTAGTATTTCTGATGAAGACAGTTGACTCTTATATTAGCTTTTGGAGAGCAAATTTCAATTCAATATAACAGAAAAGTACAACAGAAAATAGACTAGCACGGGATTTATACACGCATAATCCTCTCCTTCCCACACATCATCACAAAAATAATGAACCAAAAAATTTTCCGCACCACATCTCTGTTTATTACTATCTTTTTTCTCTGACGTTTCCCTCGAAACTTTTCCCCGCTGGTTTAATTTAACATCAAGTCATGCAATTGACACAAGTTTTAATCGAATGGCAATAAAATTTCTATTTATCCATTTGCCGAAATGAAAGAGAAGAGCTCTTGTGTTTTCCAATGAAAGCTATCCACACCACAGCGGCCCAAAATATGCAAAAAGTGGGAACACCCAAAAAATTTACAAGGAACCTTCTTCTGTCTGACAAACTCAGATTTTTAGCTCAAAAGTTAGAAAAAATGTGGAAAAACGAATATAATAGTCGTTTGATTGAGCCTCGGTGGTACAGTGGCAAAGCAGCGGCTTCATGGCCACAAGGTCGCGGGTTCAAATCCCGTTTGAAGCCAAATTTTTTTGCACTCGCAAAAAAATCTGAGGAAAAAAGTTTTTGTGGATTGATTGACTTCCGTTGAAAAATCAAATTTTAGTTAATTTTCGCTTCAATACACCATCCCTGAATCAGGATCAGGGAAGCATTTTCAAAAATGTGCGCAACCGATTCCCCGCCTAGAAAAACCCCCAGACATGTTTTCCGTCATAAAAATAAATTTTATTTAATTTTCGCTTCAATACACCCATCCTCCCCTTCCCTGAATCAGGATCAAGCTTTTTCATGCTTCAAAAATGCGCACAACCGATTCCCTGCCTAGAAAAACCCTCAGACAAGATTTTCCGTCGTAAAAATAAATTTTATTTAATTTTTCTTCAATACACCCACCCTCCCCTGAATCAGGGTCAGGGAAGCGTAAGCAAGTTTCTGACCGATTTTCTAGCATTTTTTATAGGTGTTTCCACTTGTTGCACGTTTTGAGCCGCCGTGACGCTTATTATATAAATATAAGCATTCCTTTCATCCACTCATTTTTCAAAAATAACAAAGATGGAAATACTGGCTAATATTTTACCCTCCGGACATGCGATGCGCGTGCGTGAGAGTAGCCGATTCCACATGAAAACCCAAACCCCCCGGTTTACTCCTCATTTTTTGACTGGCACCGACACGGAAATCGCCTTCGGTGCACACGATTCATATGGGGACGAGCCGCGATTAACTTCGTGACTTCATGTTTCCGGCTATCGGCTATTAAAATATAATCTTTGGTTCGAGTGAGTCGAGTTCAATGAAGTTGATGCCAAAATTTTTGAGCATATACTACTTGGAAAAATAAAAGCCGGAAGTTTTTGGGCAACGAGACAAGGTCATAGAAGGAAAGCGCGGGAAGGAGATTTGCAAGTGTTAAGTCAATCATGATCAATGGTCGTACCCAGGATTTATTCATGGTGGGGGCGTTTGAAGTTAACGAGTTTTGAAATCTGTGTATTACAACGAAAACATAAACATAATGAAAATTCGTGTGTGTGTGTATTGACGCGAAAATGTTTAAAAAATTTTTTCTTTTTTCACACACAACTTTTATTGATTTAGGACAAATTTTCACTGCGTTCATGTTTTCGTTGTAATACACAGAATTCAAAAACCGCCAACTTCGAACGCAATTTTCTCAAAAACTACAACGATTTAGAGGCTGTCGTAAAAACAAAAAATGCTCCATTTTTCATGAACTTTTTGAATATTTAATTTTTTCACAGTGTTTTTTGAAGTTTAAAGTTAATGATTTTTGAAATCTGTGTATTACAACGAAAACATGAATGACGTGAAAATGAACTGGTCCTTTAAAATTTATAGCCACGGTGCTCTCTGAACTTTTGTTCGAAATGAAATATATAAAAAATCACATGAAACAAAGTACTTTAAAAAAACAATAAATTTTCCTAACACTTTACAAATGTTTGTTGGTATAAGTTGTTGGCTTTAGTTAAAAATTCGAAGAAGCCTTTTGTTCGCATAAAACAATTCCTCTATCCATTGAATATAATAGTAGTGATGTCAAAAGTTGGAAGATTTTTTTCATAGAACTTTAGAAAACTTGACACCTTGAGAAGTCGAGTCAAAAGAGATTTAAAAAGAGGCGGTGAAGCGATGTAAAATCCACGAAAGAAAAGGTTTGAAAAAAAGAGACAGAAATCTTGTGGTTGAACTTTTGGGTGGGTTGCTAAGTATAAGATCAGGTTCAGGTTTAAAGGACAGTCCACTCGGAAAAAGTGTTGCCATTTTGAAGATGTTCGATAGAAGTTTATGAAAAATGGAGTATTTGTTTTTGTTGCTTTTACAGTAAATTCTAAATCGCCAATGGCAATTTTTTAGATAAAAATCGCGTATTTTTCGAAAATACTCGGATTTTAGACACAAATTTTTTTTCAATTTTTCAAATTTTTTCATTTTTTCATTTTTTCGAATTTTTTCAATTTTTTTCAAATTTTTGCTGATATTCAGAAAGTTCATGAAAAATGGAACATTGTTTGTTTTTACGGTAAATTCTGAATCGTTGTCGTTTTCGACGATAATTGGGTATAAAGTTAGCGATTTTTGAAATTTTGTGTATTACAACGAAAACATGTACCTGATAATTTTCATGTATATTGAGAAGAAAATAATTCAAAATCCCTGAACATTTAGAAAATAATAAGTACAGAATTTTGTATAACTCGTCAGACGAATAAAATGACATAAAAATTATCCATTTTGAAAATTATTTTGAGTTATTGAAGCGAAAACATTTGAACATGT
>OZJO01028596.1:0-36448 GCA_900406225.1 Acrobeloides nanus | reverse complement strand
AAAAAATGGCCCTCAAAAGTTTCAAAATTGCGGTTTTTTTGCACCACCCTGTATATATTACCATACATATGCAAGTTTTTTCACATTTTTTCATTATTCTTTATTCAAAATCTAATTGTTTAGAAATACAAAAAAATTGAACTTTTTTTCTTCAAAATCGGATTTTTCCCCCATCGATGAACCCCCCCCCCTATTGAAATTAGTTAAACAGATTCGACGATGGCGACGAATCTCATTCTGGATTTAGGCATTTTCATATTTGCCCATGATGAATGGAAGAAACTTTATGTTGCAAATTTCATGACTAGACATGCAAATGTCCCTGTTGGGTTCTTGTTTTCAACTATAGGAATCGTTTGTGAGGTAAACAGATATCAGGGTTACCAAGTCTACTTAAAAAGAAGTCCCAAAAATTTTTTCCCAAAATCACCAAAATGCACTTTTTTGAATCACCCTGTACAAAAACAATCAGAATTATAAAAACACCCTCCAGTTACCTTTTCTAGGTAAAACAGGTTCCAGTCGATTCTCTCTACTCTTCAATAATATTCAATGATGAACTTTTTCAACTTTTCTCAGTTGTTATTCCTTTCTATAGAATCATTGAGGTGATGAATGGCGCACCGTGTCTCGACCCTATGGCTGGTACAATCCTGAGGCAGTGGTTTGAGGAACAATCGGCGCCGTTTTTACCGATGCGTCGATGCTCTCATCATACATTAACAAGGAGGGGGATATCGGCCGTTTTTTGCGTTATGGGTCCCCAATTTTTCGATTTGGCGACCTTTTTTTGGCCAACGTCAACATAAAATTTTTTGGCGCTTCGCGCCGAAAAATTTGGCGTTATGGTCGATAAGTTTAGGCGCAAAACTTAAGAATTTTGTGTTATGTTGACGTTGACGAAAAATTTTGAGTTATGGTCGACCCCCTTGCGTGATGTATGGGGGGTATCATACCCTCCCCTTGTTAATGTATAGCTCTCATCCATGACAAGAATAATGAACACGGTTCTGGAGGCGCCATTGCCGACAACTTCTCTGGTGCGATTAACTGAGGCAAACAAGCGGTTTTACAATACAAAAATTCTCCCAATCTGATATTGTTCTAAAAAATTTTCTGAGATGAAGAAAAACTTTATTATTAAACTATCAGCTAGGTAAAAAACGTCAATCGAGTACCATAAATATAATGGAGTAACGCAATCCCACCCCACATCCCCTACATCCTACTTAAGGTAGGTCAAAAATGGAAAAAATAGGTAACTTTAAAAACAATCTGTCATATGACTTTTTTTAAAGACCTAATATTAAAAAAATTAATTTTTTAAAAGTAAAAAATAATACAATTGATTTGCGTTAGAAACTTATTCTAGAAGACTTCTGGAAGATTATGTTTAGTTATTTTTTGCAGTATCATTATTCTATAGACTGTTTTCATTAGTTTTCGGATTCTCTTCATTCTTTTCAGAGGAACTGTTAGACTTTGCGATATTCTTTCCTTTGAGTAAAGTTTCATCGTCTTCAAGAAATTCCCCGGCCCCAAATGGACAAATTTCAGGGCCGGAATCAATATAACCTATATTTGGGTAGTAACTAACATACTGTGGAATCTTGTCATATTTTGGAGGGCGCATTGGAAGTTCATTTGAAGCCATGTTAATGGTTAATTATATAATCTAAAAAATTTTATTTAAAATTTATTTAAAGGGGGAGGGGGTAAACTTTGCGGCACTAGGACCCTCGTTACGACGCGAATTCACAATCGTTCGTTACGGCCTCTCGTTACAGAAATTGCTTGTTACAATCTGTCAGGGGCATGCCAGGATTTCAAAATGGGGGAGGGGGACATCATAAATAACTTTTTTCAATTTTTGTGTGTGAAAAAATTGAATTTTTAGTGTTTCTGTAACGAGAGGTCGTGATGAGTGTGCTCGGTAACGAGCGCCCGTAACGAGAGCCCGTAACCGTAACGAGGGTCCCAGTGCCAACTTTGCAGCAGCACTTCCGAAAACAATTTTTTGTTGAATTTTTGCAAAAATGGCTTTTCTAGGAGTAATTTTATGCGAGAAATCGATTTCGCGCATTCCCGAAGCATGAAAACGCTTCCTTGATCCTAATTCAGGGAATGGGGGTGGGTGTATTGAAGCGAAAATCAATTTTTTTACGTAAATAGTATCCCTTCTCTGAATCAGTCGAGGAGGCGTTTTCATGCTTCGGGAATGCGCGGAATTAATTTCTCGCATAAAATTACCTCTAGAAAAGTCATTTTTGCAAAAATTAAAAAAAACTTTTTCAGAAATGCTGCTGCAAAGTTTACCTCCCTTCTTTAAAGGACCATGATACGAAAAATTTGCCCTCGAAAAAGCTTTGTGAATTTGTGGAGTACATTTTTCTGGAAAACTTTTCCCAAAAAGACAGCATATGAAAACTTCATTTTCATGGAGAAAAATAGCAAAAAGGTTGTAACATTTTAAATCTATGTATTACAACGAAAATTTATCCCGTGAAGATCGTGTCAATCTACATTTTTTTATAACTCTATGAGACGAATAAAATAACACCAAACCTATCCAATATCAAATTGTTTTGAGTTATTGAAACGAAAATATGAATCAGGATTTTTGTTTCAATAACTTAAAACAATTTTCTATTTGATAATTTTGGTATCATTTTATTCGTCTCATACAGTTATAATAAATGACTAAATTGTTCATTTTATGAAAATTTTAAAAATCGGTGCAAAAATAGATTTTTCTGCAAAAAGTCTGTGTATCAACACGATCTGCACGATGATAACGTTTCGTTGTAATACATGGATTTCACGTTTGGCAATCTTATTTGCCATTTTTTCCATGAAAATGAAGTTTCCAGATGTTGTCTTTTAGGAAAAAGTTGTGCAGAAAAATGTCCTCTACACATTTTCAAAGCTTTTTGGGAGCAAATTTTCCGTGACCATAATCCTTTAACACTACGTGGCATGGGTTTTACAAATAGTTAAGAGACAATATCTTAAAAGTTCGAATTTCCTATGGAACTAGAAAAAAATTGAAATCGGAATATGAAAAATGGGCTCAAAACAGCGCAATAGTAACTTACTTGCTATATTAGTTTCAGGTTTTGGACATTCTAGTATTTATAGTCTAGTAGAAATGTATTGTTTTTCAACATTTCTAAAAATAATCTAATGGAATAAGCACCAAAGATGAAAAATATTTGTAGTAAAAACTGGCCATGTGACAATCTACGTCATAAACCCAAGAATCGAGACATATTTCTAGTCATGTGATATTTTTTTGGGGTTTTCCTGCAAGTGCAATATTTTGAAATTCATTAAAAATGATAAGATGACACATTGTTTTGACCATAATCGACTAAGGTCAAAACATTTTTAATGAATTTCAAAATATTGCATTTGCAGGAAAACCCCAAAAAAATATCACATGACTAGAAATATGACTCGATTCTTGGGTTTATGACGTAGACAATGAATACTCGTGAGTCATGTGGCTCTGACTATAGTCAGAGTCACATGATTACGAGTATCCATTGAAATTCATTTTTTGAGTATGGTGTCGAGTTTGAATCACACATGGCCAAAGGAGGAGTCTCCCCCTAACCAATACGGCAAAAAGGCCAAAAATAGGACCAACCGGCATCGGTTGGTTCTTTTTTTGGTCCCCTTGTGACCAAAATTTTCGAAAAGAAACACAAGGGGAACCAAGGCAAATTTTTGAAAATTTTAGGGTCCCAACCCAGCACCAGACCCCCCTCTCTCTCCGGTTTGTCCACCTATGGTTTGAATCACATCAGTGTTCATATTTTTGCACTTTTTTCATTTTTTAGCTTTTTTTTCTTACTTTTGGAGAATTTTTCTAATTTTTTATATTTTTTTCTTAGCCATTTTTCATTGGAATTATAAAAATCAGTGACTGTTTAAAAAGTTGGTCATTTTTTAATCAAAATTTTATTTTCATGCCACTTAACAATGAAGATCTAGAACACACGTGTACAAACATCCCCCCGAAAATTTTGACTTTCTGTGGGCGGGAAAAAACATAAGGGGGGACCAAGTTGATTTTTTTTCAAAAATCACTTTGGCCCCCTTATGTTTATTCGCGCCAATAGCGCGAAAAATTTTTTTTGAAAAACACTTTTTTAAGCTAAAAATGCTTTAAAAAATTACAATTTTTGTTGAAAAAATAGAAAATTTTTGCGACTCGTCCGCAGCTCGCGTGCCTATGGCCGAAATTCGGGGGGGGGGGTTACACGTGCGTCAACCGTAAAAGATTTTTTGATGCGATCTTTTTTAGATTTGAGTTTAGACAATTCTGAACATCTTATGAAAGATTTTATCAAAAATTGCTTATAATTAAAAATATTAAATTAACTTAGAAGTTTTGTTTATTGAAAAATGTACCTTAGAAAATGAATTTTTTAAAATTTCTTCGGCTTCTGATAGAATTGATCATTCCAAACAACATACAAAAAAGTGTAAAATTTTTTTTATAGTTTTTAAGAAAATTGAGTTCAAGGTTGATAAAGTTTTCAAGGCAAAAAGAATTCGACGAAACAGTGAATCGAACTCTCGACCAGTTGGGTCTGCTGGTGGCACTCTACCAAAAAAACGACCTTTTTTAGTCTTCTGACACCCAATTTTTATGGACCATCTCATATGTTCGGCGGGGTCTATGCGTGGTCACCCTCAATTTCGGGCCATGAGTGCGTGGTCTCCCCCTTTAAATTTGGGCTCGTGCGTAGTGGGTCAGGGGGGGGGGTGAGGCCCCCTTGCCGACCTATGACCTTGATCTTTATCGCTAAACATCATAAAAACAAAAGTTCGATTAAAAAATATGAAAATTTTTATATTTGCATCCTGTCCGCTTATGTAAAAATAATATAAAAAAGTTATCACAAGTTTCCATATGAATAGAACAAAAGGAAAATGAAAACGTAGGCTCAAAAATGTACGATTATAAATTTGAAGAAGTCCATTATTTGGACTTTTTCAAACAATTCGCTTGAGGAATCTAGTCTATAAGAATCGAACAAAAGGGAAAAATTTTTTGCATACGAATAGTACAAGGATACATGAAAACGTAAGATCAAAAAAAACGCTTGTAGTGTAGACTTGAGTAATCTCCATAATCTCTTAGCGAGTCTCAAACATCATGCCAGCTTTTGTAAAATGATATTAAAAAAGTTATTATAATTTTCCATATAATAGCATAAAAGAACAATCGAGAACGTAGGCTCAAAAATGTTGCATATAAAGATACTTTTCTTGAGATGAAATTACTTGCTCACATTCAACGATGGCGACTCATCCCGTTATGGGTTTAGGCCTTTTCTTCTTTGCTCATGATGAGTGGAAGAAACTTTACGTTGCAAACTGTGCAAACCATAGTATGATTGGATATGCAAATGTTCCAGTTGGGTTCTTGTTTTCAACCATGGGAATCGTTTGTGAGGTAAAAAGATACAAAATTTTCCCCCCATTATTTTCGAGTGCATTTTTTCAAAAACTTTTTTGTTAGCCCTTAAAATGCTAATTTTATAAAATTTTTTGTTAATTTTAAGTTGATGTATATTCCATTCATGATAGTAATGTGCAGAAGGGAATTCATGCAACACTCTTGCTACAAGTTCATGTTCATTTTGGGAATCATCGACATGGTCACACTTCCTTTCAATGCTATCATAACTGGGATCCAGGGTATGAATGGAATACATTACTGTACAAATCCAGCGTTTTTCTCAGTGGTAGGAAGTATAGCAATAGGTATGTCTTATGATTGAAAAATACAGGGCGATCCAGTGAAATAGCATTTTCTAAAAATTTACAATGAAAAAATTGAAAAAATCGAAAAAAATGAAAAAATTCGAAAATTTTTTTTTAAATTTTAAAAAATTCGAAAAAATTGAAAAAAACTGAAAAATCATAAAAATCCATTTTTTTGGTCCATCCTGTATATTTTTAGCTGGATGGTTCGGTGCTACGATGACCTGTTGTATTATAGCAATAGATCGCTTTCTCTCGTTCATCTATCCATCTCTGTGTGAAAAAGTTTTCAGTGAAAAAATGATGCGGCTATGGATACTCGTCCCGATAGTATACTGGATTTTCATCATGTTTTATAACGTCCCAGGCATATACAATATTAACCATCATGCGATGTATTATGATCCATGGTATGGGGAGAAAAATTTGGAGGGAAACCCGGAGGTTTATTTTTATAGAATTTCTTGTGCAAATTTTTTACTTTTTAGTACTCTGGCGCTCAGCTGTTGCACATTAATAGCTTTTTCACTGTTCCCATCATTGGCTTCTGCTATGGCATTTTGTGCATTGTGATGACCGTTAAAGCTATAATTTTCAACAATTCGAATATTTCAAATCTTCAACGCGTGGTGAGATATTTTTTCGTACTTATGCCGTTGTCTATATCCATATACATGAACAAGGAGGGGTGACAAGTTCGGGCTATATGTTGTCGACCAAAAAAAAGTTGGCACCCAATTTTTATGTTTTGGACTATATCCCGAGGCTCAGCTATATAGCTTAGACTTGGAATCGAAGTCTCAACTCAACGTCACCACTCCGAGGCTATATGAATCTTAACTTTTGGCTCGATGCTAGCTACATAAGGGGGATAGTTCCCCTCCCCCCATTGATAATGTATGATATACATAGTTGGTATCCTTAAATTGCACAAGTTCCTTTATCGCCTTAAAGGCCTAAATAAGCATAATTCTTAAAGCGCATGTAGTGATACACGATCGATCACAGGTCCCTGAAAAATATGTTCACTCAAGAGGGGAACCGAACCCTTGCTAGTGCCGGATTCTGAACTCTTTGTCAGCGTACCGCACCATTACAGCATGAAGACCATAGAAAGTTGATATCTAATTTCGACCTCAAAATAGTAGCAGCCACAGCAGAGCTAATAACCTTTTTTTTCTTAAGATGCTATATCAATCAATGTGCATATGCGTGGAGATTTTCATCACTGCTACGGTTTATGTGGGCAACGCTATGGGGATTTTACCCATTCCAGAATGGTTTGTTCCAGTCGAGCATGGTACCTGGATTTTGGTTCATGGTAAAAATTTGTTGTGTGGTCAAATCAAACATATTTTAGCTGATACCCCGATTGTATATTTGCTTTTTAATACAACGTTACGAAGGGCCGCAATTGAATGGTGTAAACAACATTTAGTAATAAAGAATCGGCGACGAATCCATGATCATACATCTTATCTACATCCGGTGATCCAATCTGGGCAAACAGTTGAGACCAGAGGTGGATAGTAACAGATCCAAGAATCGGAACGGACCCGGACAGTGGCGTAATTTCAGCCGTCAGATGGGAGGGAGACTTGGAAATTTTTGAAAAAATCATAAGGGGACTATTACTATTATATAAATCGAAAACTTTGTTGTAAAAATTTTGAACCGGGAATATCGATTTCGGATCCATGCCAAATAGCCAACAAAAACCAAATTGCCCAAAGGGGGGGGGGTGTTAAATTAAAAATTTTCCTCCTTTCGAGCCGGAAGGGGGTGAGCCTCCCAAAGTCCTCAAATTACGCCACTGGAACCGGAACTGTGTCACCGAAAAACAACCGGAAATTTACGAAACCGGACTAAAAATTTCAAAATTTTTTTACTTAATTAATTTTTTTGCCGATATTTTTTCGTTCAAATTTTTTTTTTGAAACAAAAATATGCTTAAATAAAAATTTCTAAAAAATTTGTAAATTTTCGAAAAAAATTTTTGAACAAATTGTCTGAAATTGAATGAATATTCACAATTTTATTTCAAACATTATGTCAAAAAAATCTGCCCCGATGCTCTTCCGATCTAATTTTTGCGAAATTGGAACAGTAAAATGATCCGGAAACGGAACCCCTGGTCGAAACACCCTCAAAAACACTATAAAAATTGTAACGAAATATTTAAATATCTTTAATACGCATGTAATATTTCGCACAGCTTAGCGAACAAGAGGTAGTCTCAAAAAAATTTTTCTCAACTAGCTCAAAGGCTAGCTTTAGTTTTTCGCTTCTTGATTGCTACGTAGTGTTACGTTTCAATTTATGGTAAATAAAATATTTTGTGAAGCTCTGTTTTAACACTTAACATCTAGCATCACAAAATGGCCAGGGAGCTGTTTTAATTGTTGACTAGTGACTAGAAAATAAAATGGGTGACTAGTATAACTTTTTGATATAATCCCATGACTAGTAGGTTTTTTGAAGCTAAAACATATATCATTAGAATTAAGTAAACTAGTCAGTAGGTTAACTTGAAACAAATCTTGAAGAAATTTCACTAGTCAACTTTTTTTGACTAGTCAACGCTAGTCAAAAAAATATTGACTAGTGACTAGAAAAAAGTGACTAATGACTAGAGAAATTTCGAAGCTTGAAAAGTGTAACTTTTTTCAAGATAAGTAACCTAAGACTAAGCCTAGGCCTAGACTTAAGCCTAAGCCTAGACTAAGCCTAAGCCTTGGTAGAGATTTTAGTCACCAACTGACAATTTCTCATTATCAGTTGGTGATAAAGATTTATGTCACCAACTGACCCTTTAAAAATTAGTTTATAATATAAATAAAAAATAATACAATTAATCTGACATCCAACGCACAGCTTCGATATTGTTCTGTACAGGCTTATTTTCATAGTCATCATGCACATCCACCAAGTTTCCATCATTTTCAACTACTGTCTTTAAACGTTCCTTGTAAGCCTTCGAAGCCGCTTCTAACATTTCTGGAATAATTTCCGTAAAAGCATGGTGAATGCGAAGGCAAAGTTCGTTAATACCATCTGGAGCAATAGGTTTTTCATACACTTTACTTTTAATATAGCCCCACAAAAAGAAGCATAGTGGATGAATATCCGGAGACAATTTTGGCCATGTGGCATAATTTGATCCGTGCCCAATCCACCGATCTGGAAATTCTTCGTTGAGTAATTCGATCGAAGCGTTATGAAGAGGTGAATCATCGTGCATAAAAATTGGATCATATAATTTAAATTCCAAGCGATTGAGCTGTTGAAGCTCGTATATGAATTTTTTCAAGAAAAGGTGATAGGTGTTTTTGTCAGCATGACCATCAGCAATATATGGGCCAAGTATAGTTCTGGAGTTGAATGCAGCCCAAACCGTTATGCATGAACTTGTTGATGGCGGAGCTGACCTGTTGTCAGGTATATGAGAATTTTCTGCCAAGTACAACAAATTATGACACTCTACTCGGCCATTTGTGTAAAAAGTTGCTTCTCCAGCAAACCACATTTTATTTTCAAAATGTTCGATTAAATGTATTCGTGCTAATTCTGCCTAAAAAAACTTGAACTTAAAAATGCTTCCCTGAACCTGATTCAGGGAAATGAGTGTTTTGTATTGAATCGAAAATATGAAAATTTTGGACTTTTCTTCTAAAATCATCGTTCTAAGAGTTATTTTATGTGAGAAATCGATTCAGTGCATCCCCGAAGCGTTGTAGTAGAAACATAATTTTTCAAGGATAATGATCAAGGATGCATTTTGACGCTTCGGGGATGCGCTGATCGATTTCTCACATAAAATAACCCTTAGAACAATGATTTTACTTAGCTGAAATGAGAACTTTTAAAAGGTAAAAACTTATGGTCACTGGCGGGAAAAAACCGCCGATTAATGATTGAGAATTTGTTTAAATTTTGGCCCACTAGGGGGACCTGCCTCCAGCGCCAATGACTACGCTACTGGGGGGGGGGATTTTACCCTGACGATTCCTTACCCCAGACATGGAGGATGGTTTCACCCGAAAAAACACGAATCCGAATGATTTAACCGATCCGAGATCTGATCGAATTTTGGTGGATTTACCCTCTCCGAATGAGAAAGACTCAAAATCGCCTATGGTCGATTTTTTGGTCTTTTGCTTCCGGAGGGATAGATCCGTCAAAACTGTCAGGTTAAACTCGTATAGACACAAATAGCAAGGTTTTGTGTTTTCAAGCGAAAATAAATAAAAAATATTTAAAAAATCATTTGAATATTTACTTTAGCAAATTCCAGTCTATGAACTAAATCTTCTGCGGTAATCTTGTTCTTTAAATGCATTTTATAGGGATGACACTCATGAATCTTGCCCAATCCGAAGCATTTAAGAATACCAGACTGTTTTTCATAGGTTGTAGTGTGAATATCCAAACGATGGGAATGTTCTCGTTTTGCTTGACTTTTAATCTCCTTTATGTGTTTTGGCTCTTCAACAATATAATCGTGTTCAAAAGATCCAGTGTTCTTAAAATGCTCATACCAATGGCGAATTTCTGCTTCAGATGGGGTTTTAATTCCATGATTATCTCCAAAATCTATTTTAAATTTCTTTTGTACTTTAGAAATATCCTGAAGCTCTGCTAGCCAAAGTACACAATTAGCTTTGTGAATATTTGTATAATTCCTCACACCAAGGAAGTTGTGCATAGTCTTTTCAAGGAATGCCATGTTATCTAAAAATTAATTTAAAAAATGGCATAAAAATATTTTTTTAAAACTTTTTGAGAAAACCGAGCTTTGGGTGTCACAAAAATTTTGTAAGGATACTTACTTTGATAATGAATTTTATCAATTTTTAGAAAGATTCGTTCAAAATCTCTTTTATCAAAGTTGTAGAGCTTGATTTCTTCTACAATTTTCTTAAAGGTTACTTTTGATGAAAATCGATAGAAAAACGAGACAACCTCACGAAAAAGTAATAATCGTTAAAAAATTTTGTGACACATTATGTGAGATAAATCTGTTTTCCTAAAAAAGGTGTTTGTTTTCAAAACTAAATCAACAACTAAAAACCTATACATATAAACAGATTATAAATTTCCTGGGTTATAGTTGTCTTTGTCCAATCGAGTAAACATATTTTTGATCAAACAACATTTGCAAAATATTTGAAGAAGTGTTTGCAGAGTGTAAAAGGAACCACAATTATTGATTAAATTTTTAGCAAAGGTTAGATAAATATGAGAGGCACAGACAAAAAAGCCTGTCNATTTGCAAAATATTTGAAGAAGTGTTTGCAGAGTGTAAAAGGAACCACAATTATTGATTAAATTTTTAGCAAAGGTTAGATAAATATGAGAGGCACAGACAAAAAAGCCTGTCGATTAGAGAAATGGGCAATTTTAATTTAAAAATTTTTCAACAGTAGGGTGGTCGGGATCGGGATTTTTTCATCGGGATAGGGATCATAAAAATGGGATCGGGATTCCAAAATCGGGATCCCGAAATGCCGTAAATCGGGATTTTCGGGGGATAGAATCGCAGTCTTTTCTCCGTTAGTAATGTAGGAGTAGCCGAGGATCGGTGGTAAGAAGGGATACAGGAAAAAGATCTTGATGGGGGGGGGGTAGTCAAATGATTACGGTTTGATTACAGAGGGATCAAAAAACCCAAAATTTGGATTTGTAAAGAATGCTCCACAACAAGATCAATTTTGAATAATCTAGTTATGGTTTTGAATTTGTTTGTATATTACAACGAAAACCCTTTTAATTACATTTCAACTCAATCTTATTTTTCTTTCAAATTATTAAAAAGGGTTTTTCGTTGGCGCTATCGATTGGAAAAAGTGCAAAACTCGGTTCTTTGTGTTTTTTTGCGATTGTATTTTGCGTTTTTTTGTGTCCAAAAAATTGTCAGGAAAGCGTAAATTTAGCAAAGACAATTTTCTGCCGTTTTTGACTGCTGTTTTACTTTGATATAATATTGTAGTGTTTTGTGGTATAAATTGAATAAAGAAAGTTTCAGTTTTGATATTTTTATCGGGTTTGCACCCGTGCTTATTTCCTATTTTAGACCGTTTAGTTCAGCGTCACGAGAATTCAGAGATGTGTAACGTTTACTCCACGAGACCGATTGCGTAGACCTGGTGGAAATCTGTTGCGTTTGGGCGGAAATAAAAGGTTAGCGCCTTGTAGTTAAGGGGGGGATCCAAAGTAGGGTCGGGTAGAAAATTTGTTTAACAAGTGACCCTTTAAGGGTAATTTTATGCGAAAAATTGATTGCGCTCATTCCCAAACCTTGAAAACTCTTTCTTGACCCTGATTCAGGGAAGAAATCGGGGTTTTGAAGCTATTTACGTAAATAGATTGATTTTCGCTTCAAAACACCGATTCCTTCCCTGAATCAGAGTCAAGGAAGCGTTTTCACGGTTTGGGAGTGCGCGCAATCGATTCCCTGCCTAGAAAAACCTAAGAATCGACTGTTTTCTCATAAAAATCCGAAAATGTTTGATTTTCGCTTCAATACACCCACCCCAGTCCCTGAATCAGGGTCAAAGAAGCGTTTTCAAGGTTCGGGAATGCAATCGATTTTTCGCATAAAATTACCGTTAAAGGGTCACTTGTTACAAAAATTTAAAAAATTTTTCTACCCGACCCTACTTTGGACCCCTCTTTAAGACCCCGGAAAATCCCCAAATTTTACAGATTACGTAATATCTGGATAACCCCTAAGCCGTTGCTAGTGGCCGTTTGAACAATCAATTTTAATATAATAAAACTATGAAGCTTTATTAAAATTCGATTAATAAAATTTATAATTTTTTAAAAATCTTTGTTACTGATCTATTCTTGCAATTATTTATGATCTTAAAAGAGTCTTCTTTAAGATCTTAAATAAATAAAATTTCATTTCCCTGCTACTTTGATCCAATTTGTTGACTAAAAAATGTTTGAAGACGCACTAAATAATTTTAAAAGTACATTAAGTTTACATAGTGGGCTACCGGATCAAAAGCGCGTGGTAAAAATACCTAAGAAATGACGTCCACGCTATATTTATAAATATAGAATGAACTAAATGGCAAAACAAACAAATCCTCTGATTAAATACTAGAGAAAATTTCTGCGAAATTTCCATTTCGTCCGATCTCTATTAAGTATATTGACAAACAGATTTTTGATAGTTGTGGTTAATTAAATTAATTACAGTAAAATATTATAACAACTATGTATTTAAAAAATTGGCTCTTTATTTTACTTATATTCCTATTTAATAAAGATTATTTAGCTATTCGGATAGTAAATAAAACTTCTTATACAAATACTGGCCGAGGTGGCGCAGTGGTAACAGATCGAACCGTCCTTGGTTCGACTCCGGCTGACGACGCTTCTAGTTTGCCGGGGTATGCCTCACATCGGTAATTGAAACTCAGGGGTTGAGCTCCCACTCGGCATAGCACTTGCACTGAGTCAAAGTCCCTTATTCCTCCTAAGATTGCTGGTCTCCGGTGTTGAGCACACTGGTGGATGTTTACCTGAGAGGAGGGTTTACCACCAGAAAAAATACTACACTTCAAAATTTTATGTAAGAATAATATAAGGAGAAAATTCGAGAAAAAATTAATGAAATTGGTTTTTCGCTGAAATCTTTTTTGGGAGTGGTCATGGGAAAGTTGGCCAACATTTTTCACGTTTTTGTTCTTATGTTCCCTTCGTCGAAAAATCTGAAAATTTACCTGGCTTTTGGTGCGCGCGAACAACTTTTTAAGGCCCGTGCGCAGTCCTTTTTTCGCGTGACCCTGATAAACATATAGTTATAAAAGAAATCATGAAAATGCATTTTTAGGTATCCTTGTAAGATCGAAATTCTTAATCGTATAAAAATATTTGATCTTCATCAATTCATTATACCATTAAATTGTTTATATTATTTAAGAAAAAAACGCTCTATCTATCGAAGAATTATAATAAATGCTAAGAACAAGAAAAATATTGGACCAAACTATTATACAAAATTATAATTTTTGTAATGTTGTTATTGTTTTTTGCCAAATTTAAATAGAATATAAGACAGTCGGTTTAAATTTTTTGATTATTTCTATCATACAGTAAGGTGACAAGGTATTGATAGACCAAGATTTTCATCAAAATTTTGAGCAGAGAGCCTAAGGCTATAACCAGAAGAATTCTCGAAGCTACCTTCATTCGTTCAGAAAACCATCTATAAACGGCAAGGAGGAAATGGAGGGCAGTCAGCTTCTTATCGATTAAGCTCTTCCATACTAGGCAATTTTATCTGGCAACCCTTTATTTCAAATTGTAAATTACCATATTATTATTATCTCTAATAGAAAGACACGTCGTTATATTTTCTATCTCCCGCTGCACTGTCGTTCTACTAGAGACTGTCCTTATACCGTATTATCTCTAATACAAAGACAGTCTCTAATGGTTATCCTAGCGTATGAAACAAACACAAAGGTGCGCAGCCCGAGGTCTGCGCGAAATTCCAAAACGATCTCGATAACATCAAAATTGTTCAAGAATCCCGTTACTTCTGAGAAGTTAAATAGACGAATCTTCTGATGCTTTTACATTAAACTTCATATATTACCTATATTAAAAAATTGGGACCAAGTTCCCTTTGGGCATAATTATCGTTCTCTGAGTAGTACTGCTAGCGTTTATAATTTGTAATTTCCGATTCCGGAATAGTTCTCTTTCCGCTATAGTTTATGTAAATAATTATCTTACACGACTATATATATACTTGATTAAAACAAACTCTAAAAAAGGTGTTTTAATCACTTCTCTCTGTGTTCAACTCCTGTATGATCATGAGCGCATCTAATCTTTCAACTATTGATGTCTGTGCTCTTCAGCAGTCTTTGGAAAATGTATCTGATTTTGGAGCAGAAAACTGGTCAGCCATGATTCCATTTGCTTATGGAATTCCTTGTTTAATGTTGAGCGTTTCTGTAGTAACTTTATTGCTCACTAATAGAAAAGATAATGAGCTATCAAGTACATTTTACTCAAGTTTTGTAATTTCTGGAATCAATGTAAGTTAGACAATTGGATTTTACTTAATAGAAAATTTCTTGAGTTAAACGAAAATTTCTAGGGTTATGTTTTAGACGGTAGCTCTATAATTTAAGTCGTTTAGAAAAATACTTTTTTGGATTTTGAAGTAGGATTGGTGAGATTGAGATTTTTGAAAATTGAGATTGAGATTTATGATTGTTTTAAGCAATATAAAACATATTTTTTCATAAATTTGTTTCAAATCGCTTAAAAATGGTTGGAAATTGTTTGACAAAAATTGTTTCGTAATCAAAAACGGTAAAATATAAAGTTTTCGCAACAAAATAATTCCGTTAGAGGTGTTTTCTGACACCCAAAAACGTTATTTTTGGATGTTCTGAGTCCCTATTTCCGCGATATTTGAGTTATTTAAGCTATGAAAATGATTGTTGTTAAAACAGATTCCGCGATAGAATCGAGCTTTGAGACGAAAGGCATGTCATAAAAATTTTTTCACCGCTGAACGAAAATTGAGGTGGATATTCTGATAGAACTCACCGAGTTATGCAACTTTAGTTCTGGGCTCCCAACCCGACGACCTCTCCCTATGGAGCTATGCCCCTAGAAGTTTGAAAAATGGCCATTTTTTGACCAAACTTGAATCGGCTCTAAGTCATTAAGTCTTTTAGCTTTAGACAAACGATCTTTTGCATTTTATAGCTGGAGATTGGGACTCCATTTTATACCAAGACCACCTTGGCTCCAGACACTCACATAATTTTATACTTGGCCAAATATCCAAAAATACCCTAAAAATTGACGCCCCCTCGCGGAGTTAAAGACCCAAAGTATCCTTAAACGTTCAGCGCTCAACACGCAACTTTCCATAAAGATAGCTCTATATATGGGGAACGTTTATGCAAAAAAATCAAAAAAATTTAGTAACCTAAAAAAGTAGGGCACCGATTTGAACTGAAGGAGGTCAAAAATTGAAATTCTTTAGATTAGCGAAATTTGCCATAATTTATATATATTCGGAAAATTCATGAAAAATGGAGCATTTTTGTTTTTACAGTAAATTCTGAATCGTTATCGTTGTCGAGATAATCGCGTTTGAAGTCGGCGATTTTTTAAAATTTATTTTGAATTTCCCGCCAAGGATACAAGCGTAGGACTACAGGAGATCCATAGACGTTCAGTTTCACTTGTACATAAAAATTCTAATTATTACAATTTATATTATGTCCAGAAAACAACACCCCATATACAGTGAACGCTCGATAAGAGGGCCACCCTTTAAAGGGGGAGGTAAACTTTGCAGCAGCACTTCCGAAAAAAATTTTTTTTGAATTTTTGCAAAAATAATTTTTTTTTAGAGATAATTTTATGCGAAGAATCGATTGCGCGCATCTTTGAAGCTTGAAAATGCTTCTTTGACCCTGATTCAGGGAAAATGGGGTTTTTGAAGCAAAAAATGACAATTTTCGCTTCAAAAATCCAATTTTTCCCTGAATCAGGGTCAAGGAAGTATTTTCAAGCTTCGAGGATGCGCGCAATAGATTTTTTGCATAAAATTACCCCTAGAAAAGTCATTTTTGCAAAAATTCAAAAAAAAATTTTCCGAAGTGCTGCTGCAAAGTTTATCTTCCCCCTTTAAAGGGGAGCCCGCTTATCGAGCGTTCACTGTATGATGTTTTGGCTTTTTATAAATTAGCTCTAATTTTCTAAAGTCTAGGAAGTTTCAACTTGGAACTTCCAAGAGCATATATGTTTTTTACCATACTGTATTGTTTTCATAGAGATTTTTTAGGAAATATCTGCATGGCTTTTTTATAACATTATAGCACGGCTTCCAAGCGCTTCTTTAACGAGTTTCATATACAATTGGATTCCGGAAGATGGGATAATTACTTCCGTTGTATACTTTGTGGTTTCATATGTGATCTATCTAAACCACATTCCTCCTCTATTATTGACAATTAATCGACTCAATTCTGTTTTGTTCCCAGTGAAATGTGAAAATGTGAGCACAATAATCAAAAAAAAAGTTTAAAGGGCGAAATGATAGCAAGATGTCGACGTTTTCAACTAAAATCGTATAATTAAATTACGGCTCAGAAAGCCCAGAATTGATTCGGAAGATTAGAATCGGCTTTTATGGGCGCGAGCTCGAAAAAGACGAAGCCAAGGGAGTGTCGTAATTTGCTTGTAACCAAAATTCTAAAATTTGCCCAAATTGTTATCTCGCCGAAAATAAAGAAAAATGTTTTATACATTTGTAAAAATTTTAGTATTGGAAAAAGATCATTAAGCCAATTTTGGCTGTATATCTACTTTATCCCATGATATTCACATGGCAATTTTTATTCATGAACCAAATTAAGCATTGCCAAATCTGGAACTCAAATTTCAGTGCTTCATACCATACATTCAACACCATTTCAAATTTTGGCGTAAGAACTCACATCTAGCTTAAAGTCAAGAATTTAGATTCCATTACAAATTGGAGTTACTTTTATCGCATTTTCGACGAGTTGTTCTTCGTTTGTTATAAATATGGTCACTTTAATGTTGTTGATTTCGCGTCGCAAAAACGTAAACACGAATAACCTAGCAGCCAGAAAAGCCGCAATTATCCAACTAAGATTGTTTATTTTGACTTTATTTATGTTCTTCAATGAGTTTGCTACCGGGCTTTTAATGGTAAGTTGAGCAAGAGAACATAATACAGCCCATTTTCGGCTAAAAGTGGTTCTGAATGCGATGTTAGATCGACGAGCCTTAGATACGAATCCAGCCCCGAGCTTTATTTTTTGCACCTATGTAAATAAGCCGAAAACTTATAATGATATTTTCATGCGAGAAACAATACTCTAATTCTTTGTTTTGATAAATAACTGAAAAGGCATGTCTCCTGATAGAATTCGGACGTAGTACCTCAACGTTGATAATCTGCTAGACTGCGCGCTCCCCAGCCATTTCTAGCAAAGCTTTAGAGCTTTTGGCGGAAAATGGGCTATAACAAAGTTCTTTTAGATAACTTATTACTTTCTGAGTCCTACAAATACGTTTCGGTCAACGC
Organism: Acrobeloides nanus; assembly: GCA_900406225.1. NCBI lineage: Eukaryota > Metazoa > Nematoda > Chromadorea > Rhabditida > Cephalobidae > Acrobeloides > Acrobeloides nanus. The sequence continues at coordinate 18,564 of OZJO01028596.1, read as the reverse complement.
TTATAACAATTCAACCTTTTATTTTTGATCTGACATGTTTGACCCCGTCATTGATGCTAATTTTAATGAGCAAAAAAGTTCGTACAAAGTTGCTGGGATGCTTTTTCAAACGATTCCAATCGAGTTCAAAGGTGTTCATTCAGACTAAAAACCAACCAATAAATCAAGTTCAACTCGCCCTAAATGAAACTGGGACCAATAAATTTTGATTTTGATGATTTACTTATTTTTTATTACAATAAAGTTGCGTACAAGGATCTAGAGTAGTTTTGCAAAAGACTAGTATGGCTAATTTGAAACCAAACTATCCAATTGATTAAATTTCACTTCATTCGAACTAACTCTTCTACGTTTCCACTTAAACTTATGTTTGATAAACGGCTTTGAAAACGCCTGCGAGTTCTTACAAGGACGAAGCGATATTCGTCTATCTCGTCATCAGAATATTTTTACAAGCAATTTCAGAGTTTTAACAGAAACTTTGATTTGTACTCTTTTATCCAACTCATAAGTCTAATACTGCCTCTAGAGAATACTGGGCAAGGAAAATGCAAATTTCTAAATGAGACTTCAAAATTTAATGAGGACAACTCAAACCTAACGAAAAAGTTAATAAAAAATATCACTTTTTTGAGAGATTAGAAGATAGATTTTCTCAAAATTTTTGAAAATTTTCCCAGGAGATGGAAAGCTACCTAAAAAATTATTCATCGCCTCTTTCCTTTGTTCATGTACGACCTAAAATCTTAAATTTCTCCGGAATTTTTGCATAATGAAAGTCGCTAAGAATTGTTTGATAAAACACTAAAGATGAACAATTTAGGCATATGGAAAATTTCCTTATCAATACATCCATCTCAAACTACAGTTTTATCAGGAAATCAAGTGATCTGTCAATTGTTTCTATTAGTCTTCAAACAAGCACAAGAATATGTAATGTACGACCTAAAGTCTTAAATTTCCCCAGATTTTTTGCATGAAAATCGCTAAGAATCGTTTGATAGAAAACTAAATATGAACAATTTAGGCATATGGAAAATTTCCTTATCAATACGTCCATCTCAAACTACAGTTTTATCAAGAAAAAAGTGTCTATCAATTGTTCCCATTAGTCTTCCAACAAGCACAAGAATATTTAATTGCTCGTTTGTTTGAATAGACGGAAATAACACAGTCGTGTTGTGCAGGGGTCATGACTTCGCTCTGCTCTAAAACATACCCTCTTCCTGTAAAAAAGATCGAGAATGGGGTTTTTATTCAATTAGAACCCTTTGAGACGTCTAAGCATGGAGATGGGTTATTTAAAATCTTTGCCGATCCAACAGTAATTCACCGGTACAAATACACAACTCTGTGGAATTTGAACGATAAAGAGGATTTTCAACGATGGGTCAGAGAAGAAACACAGATAGAAGATCGAATATATTTTATGATTGTTGAAAAGAGAAGAAACCAGATATATGGCTTGATCAAAATAGTCGATTGTGATACGCAGCACGGTGTTGGGGAAGTTGGGATTGCCGTCAAACTAGGAACTCCTAAGCATTTTGTTTTGGAAAGTGATTATCTGGCGATGAAATATTTCTTTGATTTTCTTGGATATAGAAGAATAGGTAAATTTATAACACGTTAAAACTCTCCCGTGAAACATTTTGAACCCGAGGTTAGCCGATGTCGGTTTTCTATGATCAACACGCCCGAGTCAAAAGTTTGTGAGCTCGAGATAGTTGAAAAAGGATGAGTCCTCGCCCGGACGAGTTGAAGCGTTTTTCGGACAAATTTAAACAAGTATGAAACACTAGGGCGAGTCGAAATAAGCATTAATAAAAGGGAAACGAAAGGCCAATATTAATGCTAAATTCGTGCAAGTTGAAATATTCAGCTCGCCTCGTTTCAATTTTCTTCTGGATAGGCGAAGTTTTATCCAAAACTTACGGCATGTAATCATTTGACAAAGTTGGATCACTCTTAAACAGGGCTCCCATTTTGTATTTCTTTTAAGTATTTTTACTTACCCATCTACCCCAAGATATTTCACAAAAAAGGACTTTTTTCCAAAAATCCTGGGGTACCCCCCTCAGGGAAATTTTTTTAGCCGCTGAAACGTTCACCAAACGATTCTCCGGTTAAAAAACCCCCTATATGCGCGAGAAAATTCCACTTCGCGTTGATTTGAAAAAGTTAGAGCCGATTTTTCCTCTAGAGCCCACGATTTTTGACCCAACCTCGGTTGGTTTTCAAGTTTTTCTCGGGACTCTTAAAATCTTTTCATTTATTTTAAAAAGCAATCGATAGAGGAATACTTAGGGCACAATCGATTAGATTTTCATGTATAAAGACCGAGTTTTGACTTTTCTACGGCACTTTGAAGTTGGAGGTACCCCCTCTTTTACGTATCCCTGCCTCCATGATTACAAATACTTACTTTTGAATTTTTCGTGCTTAAAACAATGATTTGCCGATGGGAGTCCTGCTCTTAAATCATAGTTGTGGCCTATAATTTTGCTTTTCCAAATTAGTTTACTGACTTCGTTTTTAGCTGGCAGTGCAGCATTACAAAGCTTATTGATTGGAAAACATGCATCCAAGTTCGGTTCTAAATTTGAAGGGATTTTACGCCAGTTTATAGTCAGGAAAAATGAAATTTGGGATATGACAGTGTACTCAGTTCTTGACGAAGACTGGAAAGTTCTCCGAACTGCATTCGAAGAATGGCTGGAGCCATTGAATATTGTTGCTAACTTGCCCAAGAAATCTTTTTCCGATATACTCAAAAACAGTTCAAGTTAGACACTTTAATGCCTTCATTTTAATCTTTTAAACATTTAGTTTATGATAGCTTGCTTGACACAGCATATAATCTTAAAACAGCTCCGTTAAAAACCATTAAAAATTTCTGTCCATCGGACCCACTGCCCGTTAAATTAATGTCTCGAAACGTCACGATATTGCCTGTGGACTCGAGTATCCATGCTGAAAAAATATGGAATTTATGGTCTTCAAATAAAGAGTGCAATTCGTACATGTTGGACTGTTTATCTTCGAATAAAGAAATGTATTCTGTAAGTGTTTTAAGAGACGATATCTCGACATCTTGAACCTGGGGTGGCCATAGTAATGAAAATTCGACTCAATTTTTGAAACCGTGGTATACCCTAGGTTTTCGGGGTCACTGAACACGAATCTGAAGTCCGTTTTTGAATCTGACTTTTCTTTGTCCATATCCAGGCGGGCGACCCAGTCCTGATCTCAAAAAATGGACCCCCTACTTCAAATGGTCATATCTCAGGCCAGTTAAATCCATCTGGAATAGTTTTGGTGTCGTTGGAAAGATGATAAAATCTACTTTATTTTTTGTCTATACAACCCCTATTCGAAACCCAAAGTTGTGAAGATAGAACAATTTTTCTCATTTTTGAGGTACCCAAAAATGCACTAACAATGCACTATTTACTATCTAACTCCTATGGGTTTTTTCGAGTGAACTACGATTCTTCGTCTATTATTTACTCCTAGTTAGTGCCCCCCAAAAAATAGAAAAAGGAGCTTGAAAAGGTTCGCACATAGATTCGATAATATGACAAAAATGGGCATAACTTTTTTCTATACAGTCAAATTTCATCAGCGAGGGCTCATTCAGCGCGAAATTTTATGGGGAACAACTTTGTAGAACATCACTTTCCCGGGAAAAATCATTTAGGGAGTCAAAAAGATTTTTTTGTCAAAAAGCTCAGGAAACCCAAGAAAATTGTATGCTTTGAAAAAATTTCTGATTTCGACCTCCGGGATCGAACCCTCGCCCTTCGGAATGCAAAGCGAGAGCTTTACCACTTGGCCATCTCTTCCGGACTTTTTTCCCATTGGCGGCGGAAATGAATTATAACCACTACATCATGTGGTGATAGTGTAATCGTTAGCGCGTTCGGCCAGTAGCCAGAAGGTTAAAGGTTCGATTCCCGGGTGCATCATTTTGTTTTTGCCTCATTTTTTGACTATCAACTTCAAAGTCAAATGTCTCCCCACTGTTAAATAATTTTTATATACGGTTTTTATATTTGTTAGAGGGACTAAAGCCCTGTATTTTCATACAAAAATTAAATTTCTAACATTTTGTTAAGGTGAAGAAAATCGACTTTGAAAACTTCAAAATAATTTTTGACAATATTAGGATCAACGGATTTCGAAAATTTTTATCAACACTTGTTCGGTCATTGTTCAGCTACAATTTTAAAAAAACCGCATAGAAATTTTTTAGAGGGGGTGCGAGAATGACTAAAAACATTGATGTTGCAGACCAAAATGATCGCTCTGTACAGTCAACCCTCGATTATCCGATTTCCTCAGGAGGGGTCGGATAATCGAGGGTTGACTGTATTCTTCAAAAAGGTAAAATCTCACTTCAAAACTAACTCATTCGCTTTTCTATTTGGGCTTCAGCTTAGGCCTCAAATTCGCGATCATTTCCGAGTTGCTTAGGATGTGGTTTCTGAGAACCTACGACGACCCCTGTATTATGTTCTTTAATACACGTTTTCAGAAATGGCTCAAACATCTCGAAAGTGAGAAAAACACTCTTCTGTTTATCACACTTAACAAAAATCATGGGGAAGTAGAAATGCTTCAACGGCTCCGACACATAGAAAAGGAAGATTCTGATATAAATTTTATCAGTCTAGATTGTATTCTCATAAAAGCTTTCATATCCGTTGATGTTTTCCTCGAAACCATGTTTCTACTACTAAGTTATTTATTCGATGAGTTGAACTTCATTCGTGTTGAATATCTTTGCGATGATTCAAATGTATTTTTTAAAGAGTTTCTCATAGAATCCGAATTTCAAAGAGAGGCTGTGTTTCGACAACATATGGTTTTTGACGATCGTCGAATTGACGTTTCGGTGTTTTCCATGCTGAAAGAAGAGTGGGAGTTGAATAAAAAACAATTTTTTGCGGAACGAAAGAACAAAGTCTTTAGTGAAGATCATGCTCAAATTCTTAACTACAAAGCCAAATACTAAAATACTTTTATTGGTTAATTTATGTTTCTTGGAAGGTTTAATTTGTAATAAAAAATTTTTAAATAAATCAGAAGAGTCTTAAAGGGGGGTCCAACTTACGGTCGGGTAGAAAATTTTTTTAATAAGTGACCCTTTAGGGGTAATTTTATGCGAGGAATCGATTGCGAACATCGAAAAATTTTGAAAATTTTTTCTGGGGGTCAAAATATGGAAAAAATTGATTTAAGAGCAAAGATATTGTTTTATATGAGGGATAAAGTTTCCATATGAATGAGCAATTTTATAATCCGGTAAACCCATTGCAAGGATTGATACATGCTCTTGATTATTAGGACCGTCGTACTAAATTTTTTAAGAAAGTTCATTTAAAAAATCATACCAACTCTTTGGGAACATCTTTTCTAACTTTATGATGGAAAATATATTGCCAATATGCCCAGAAGCATGGCATTCCAGTAATACTTATATTTAACCATGGTTTATCAAATCCCATAAAATGGATTATTTTTATATTGGTTGCCACACTAAAATTTTTTTAAATTTAAGAAAAATTTAAAAATTTTTTTATTGTTTTCGCAAATTCTCACTTACATCCAAACCAAAATCTAATTTTAACATGATCTTTTACATGGTTTTTTGAGCATTTTCAATATTAATTTGTTTAGTTTTTAGATTTGAAAATTAATTTAACTCTTACACTTTTAACGCTGCTTTATAACCTAGTCCAGCATTCGGACAAACATTGTAGGTAAAGGGCAATCGATATGGTTCATCCAGTTTGTTCCAGTCGTTATAAAAATGATTTAAAAGTCCTTGAAATCCTCCATCCCAAGTTTCTTGCGAAATAGCCAAATCTAATAGGCTTCTATAAATTTCCTCGGATGGTTCGTAAACAAATACACCGGCATTGAAAAAATCTGGCCAGCCAAAATCTGGCGCTGCCGTAAAACTTGGTCTTTCAAAAAGCTCATCTATGTTTTGAATTACCTATCATAAAAATTGAATAAAATAAACGAGAAAAATCTATTTACCAAAGTGTCTGCATCTAGAAACACACATTTACTATATGAAAACAGTCTCCAGCAGTTGATCTTAGTTAATGTAGAGGCTAGTCCAGGACGGTGACTTAATGCGAGATTTTCCAAGTTTGTAGAAGATATTACTGAACAGTATGAAGTTTTATCATAAACGGCTTTTAAGAGATTTCTAAAAAAATTTAAAACTAATTTAAATTAATAATGTTTTAACTATAAACCATTATCTTAATTTTTATGAACGAAGCGTATAAAGCCCATTTCCAGCGATAAGTAACAAAAGTTGGCGTGGCAAAGTGGTTAAGAAGCTAGAATGGTAAAATCTGCCTGGGTTCGAATCCATCTCGCGGAATTTCTTTTTTACATAATCCAAAATTGATGAAAATAGGGGTGTTTTTGTGCGATGAACACGAATTTGATATTATTTTTTCATGGAAAAATTTGTGAACAAAAATAAATCTAATTTCACGTTAAAATTTTTAAAATCAATTTTTCTATTTTTTACATTTTCTTACGAAAAAATAACTTTAAATTCGTGTGCATCGCACAATAATACCCCTGGACAAATTTTTATATAAATTTTGGATGATGCAAAAAGAAATTACCGCGAGGTGGATTTGAACCCGGGCTGGTTTTGCCGTTCTATCTACTTACTACTTGGACACTCGTGTCAACTTTTTTTTATTTCTAGTGGAAATGGGCTTTATCACTTTTTCGTGCAAAATTGTAAAAGATTGAAAAGCTTACAGAATTGTGCAAGAAATCCCATCACTATACATTAGATGCAAAGGATATTTTGCATGAACTGTACGTAAAGAATGAGCTAAAACCAGCGCCCCAATAGCATAATAATCATCATTTACCCAAGTAACATAGGCAAAATCAGATTTTGTCGAGTTTAAAATTACCATCTTTATTAAAAAGCGTGTACAACGGGCGTTTGCTCAATGTGAAAGAAGTCGAATAACTTTTAAAGATATTTTTAGAGCCTATAAATGAGCAAAAACCGGAATTTCGTATTTTTAAGATTGTTTATTAGAAGGTAGCAAAGGGTTCGCTAAACGCAAAATTGATGATATTAATGTTGTTCATGTGTTAATCATTAAACAAGTTTATAGTATCTTTTTCGAGTTGTTTGTTAGTAAAAATTTGCAAGCCTTATTTCAATGAAAAACACGCAAAATTCAAAATTTTAAAGAACCAGTTCACTTTTTTGTTCAAGTGGAAAAGAACGTTCATATTGGAGCAACCACTTTTTGCTTTGGAAGTAAATTCCAATTCGACAACCCTGAGGAGATATTTGCCATACAAAATCGCATAAAGATTTTAAACGTGTTTGTATATTGAAACGAAGGGATTGAATGTGATCAATCGTTTCAATAAACAGATTTGAATTAGGAATTCAAACGGCATCAATCCCTTCGCTTCAATACACAAACACGTTTAAAATTGGTATGCGATTTTGTATGGCAAATATCTTCTTAGGATTGTTGAATTGGAATTTATTTCCAAAGCAAAAAGTGGTTGTCCCAACATGAGCGTTCTTTTCCACTTTTGAACAATAACAAAAAAATGGACTAGTCCTTTAACTCCTCCCCCATTTCCTCACGAAATCCCCCCCCCCAAGCGTTACTTCCTGGGGACCCTCTGCGTTACGCGTTACCTCGGTGTCCTAATTGGGATTTTATGTCAAAGAGGTTTGGAGTCCAAGTTCTTCAAGTTTTCTCTTATGAGGAGTTTGAGATACCCAACCTTTTGTCACAAAGTGTAAAAGAGTTTGATTTATCGTGGTAAATAAAATAAAAAATTTTCTGGAGGATGAAAATATTTTTTCTGATTCTACAATGTCACGTCTATAATAATGAAAAAATTCGTATCAAAAACGAATTTTCCTATCATGAAAACAACTTATTCAATTTTTGTAACATTTTCTAAGCCGTTGTCCGTTGTAAAATTCGGAAGTTTTGGGGCTCCCCGGGGTCTTATACTGCAAGGCACTGACCTTCTATTTCACCCAAAGAGCAATGGATTTTCACCAGGTCCACGCAACCGGTCTCGAACTTTTATTTCCGCCCAGCACAATGGATTTCCGCAGGTATTCGCGATCGGTCTTGTGTAGTAAACGTTACCACGTCTCTAAATTCTTGTGACGCTGAACTCAACGGTCTAAAAATAGGAGATAAATGCGGGTGCAAACCCGATAAAAATATAAAAACTGAAACTTTCTTTATAATTTATACCATAAAGCAACCACAATATTGCACCAAAGTAAAACAGCAATAAAAATGTCAGAAAATTATCTTTGCTAAATTTACGCTTTTCTGACAATTTTCTGGACACAAAAAACCGCAATTACAATCGCCAAAAACAAAGAATCGAGTTTTACACACTCCAAAAATCCGACAGCCCCCCCCCCACGAAAACCTTTACTTAATAGTTTGAAAGAAAAATAAGATATAGTTGGAATTTAATAAAAAGGGTTTTCGTTGTAATATATAAACAAATTCAAAACCATAACCAGATTATTGATCTTGTTGTGGCGCATTCTTTACACCGTGGTCCTTTAACAATTTGTTATCATATCAAATTTTTGATGATGATTGATTATTTTCCATAAAAAGAAATTTATGTGTTATTATAAATTCGACAATTTTTTAAACAAATATGTTTTTAGAAGAAGAAAAAATTAGAGGAATTCAAAAGAAATTTTCCTTATTCTTCGTTGGAAACCCCCAAAAGAAAATCGCCTCTTGTGACGCATCATGACGTGCTCTTCTTCAGTCTTAGATATGATAAATAGGATAGGTCGGTTAATAGAATGATTTACGCAGTTCGAACCTTACTTATTTATCGAAAACACATGAATCGCACTATTGATATTGCATTTATACCGCGAAAGTTTGTCTTATATTTAAAAGCAAAAGTGTGTATTTATCTTGTTTATAATGGATAAAACTCGAAGTCATAGCGAAACTATACCCAAATTAACAAAAATAGAATCTAGTGATGAAGAAGATGGCGAAGATATTGTTGAATGGTTTCCTCATCAACCCGAACTTCGGCGATACTCTTCCTCATCCCAACATCTCCATGCTATAAGGAGATTTACTGTAATTCATGAAGCGTCAAAGCCATCAAAAAGTAAATTTCGAAACTATTTAAATCTTATTATACGTTTTCGAAATGCTTTGATATTGATTTGCACTCCATTGCTTTTTGCTCCTCTATTATTTTATGGGAAATTGGTAAGATTTTGGAGTCAGTGAGGAAAAAAGCCACTGGAACAATATAAATTTTTTTAATGAAAAATTTTTATTGAATTTTTGTGGCAAGTCAAAAAAGCCTGCGCCGCAGGCAAAATTTTTTTCAGAAAAATTTTTGTTTTAAAGTTGAAAATGCTCAGAAAATTGTGATTTTTGGAGCTCGTCTACATGGAAGGGGGCCACCCACGTGATTTTTTTCAAAAATTTTTTCCGATTTTCTTCTAAAAACTGACTTTTTAGGGTAATTTCTAGGCGAAAAATCGATTGCGCGCATTTTCGGAGCATGAAAAATTAAGTTTGACCCTGAAAATCAGGGTAGAACTGCGTTTCAACACGAAAATTTTTTTCTGATTTTCTTCTAAAAACTGACTTTTTAGGGTAATTTCTAGGCGAAAAATCGATTGCGAGCATTCCCAAAGCGTGAAAATGCTTCCTTGACTCTGATTCAGGGAAATGAATGTTTTGTATTGAAGCGAAAATATGACAATTTTGGATTTTTCTTCTAAAATCATCGTTCTAAGGGTTATTTTATGCGAGAAATCGATTCAGCGCATCACCGAAGCGATTTTTGGGTTTAAATGAGATAGTTACGGTACTCCTAAAGCTTATAATTACCAGGATTGGGAAATTATCTGGATTTATCCGGTCCCGAGGAAATTGGATAAATCCGGATTTCCCCGGAGAATTCTCGAGAAATCTTTTCCCAGAGACGTGTCGATTGCGTCAAAATTATTTACATCAATTTTTGATTGCGTCAAAATTGACACAAATGTCTGTTGACGCAATCGAAAATTGACGCAAACAAAAATTGACGTAAATGTTGGATGACGCAAACAAAAATTGACGCAAATGTCGGATGACTCAAATAATTTTGACGCAAGTGACACGTCTCCTTTTCCCCAGAATTACTTGGTTTGAAAAGATGTCTTTCCACACTGCCCCCATTTCCCCTCAAAGTATAAGGTCTCTGAGCACTAAACTTGGAAAATCACCGAGTTTTATTTTTTTTTTAATAGGTAATATTTGTTGGGGTTTGTTCCATGCCCCATTCAGGGACCAGGTAGCTTTGTTTGCGACGCTTAATATTTACCTTTTAGGAATATAATTGCGCATATTGCTTAGTTATAATGGGTGTTTATTGGGTGTTTGAAGTCTTACCTCTTTCTGTAACAGCTTTGTTACCTATTATAATGTTTCCCATGTTTGGTATATTATCAGCCCACAAAGCTGCAGAAGAATTCTTTAACGTAAGCTTCAATATATAATAGTTAAATATCTTGTTTAGGACATAACTTTCTTGTTCATTGGAAGTTTGATTGTTGCTGCAGCTATAGAAAAATCCGAGCTTCACGAACGAATAGCATTAAGTGTTTTGACTATGGTTGGATCCGACCCAAAATGGTTAGACAAATGTATAAATTATATATATATAAAATTTAGGATAATGTTTGGTTTCATGCTAATAACAGCCTTTTTGAGTGCTTTTATAAACAACACGGCTACAACAGCTATGATGGTTCCTATTTGTCAATCGGTGATTGACCAAATGCGAAAATCATATGATGATGATGTTGAATCTTGTTCAGAAGGCCTTGTGCTTGATGCGTAAAACATTTGATTAAATAGTAAGAAAATGTTTTTTTAGAAATAAAAATAAGAAACCTAATAACCATATATCCAGAATGGCCAAAGGAATGATTGTATCAATCAGTTTTGCTGCTAATATTGGAGGAACTGGAACGATTACTGGAAGTGCGGTGAATCTGGTCATGATGGGACAGCTTGGCGCGTAAATTTATGTCTACAAAGGTTTATTATAAATATGACGTTGTAGACTCTATTCTGATATTGATATTGGGGTAAATTTTCTTACATGGATGTTATTTTGCATGCCGATTATGCTAATGTGTTTATTTACTAGTTGGTTGGTGCTTTCTGCAGTATTTATGCAAAATAATCAAGGCGCCGATGAGTCAGTTAAAGCAATGTTTGAAGAAAAATATAATAAATTACCAAAAATGAGGTACACTATAGTTATTTTATGCGATAAAAGTCGATCAACTATATATGGTCTAGCAGATAAAGGACCAGTCCAGTAATTTACAATCATATGAAAAAATGATATATTCAGAAAGATCATGAAAAATGGAGCATTTTTTGCTTTTACGGCATGTTCTGAATTGTTGTAGTTTTCGAGATAATTACGTTTGAAATTTTGAATTTGTTACAAGCTCTTTGTTGTAATACACAAACTTTTTTGAATTTTTAAATCGATTTTTGCATCAATTTTTTAAATTTTCATAAAATGAACATTGTAGCAATTTTTATAGCTAAATGAGACGAACAAAATGAAACCAAAATTATCTAATTTGAACATTATTTGGGTTATTGAAACGAAAATTCTGATTCATGTTTTTGTTTCAATAACACAAAACAATGTTCAAATTGAATAATTTTGGTGGCATTTTGTTCGTCTCATTTAGCTATACAAATTGCTACAATGTTCATTTTATGAAAATTTAAAAGATCGATGCAAAAATCGATTTAAAGATTCAAAAAAGTTTGTGTATTACAACGAAGAGCTTGTAACAAATTCAAAATTTCAAACGCAATTATCTCGAAAACTACAACGATTCAGAACATGCCGTAAAAACAAAAAATGCTTCATTTTTCATGATCTTTCCGAATACAACTTTTTTTGCCCGATCGCTAAAACAGACTATAGTGGGTCAATGTTTTTGCGCTTTGGTTGAAATAACCTATACATAATCAGGTTTTGTATAACAAATATTTAGATTTGCGGAGAAGATGATGTCGTTCTGTTTTGTACTTTTATTAACTTTGTGGATTGTGCCACAATTTATTCCTTCCATCACTAAAATATTTCCGAAAGGGTAAATTTCGAGATTTTTTGAGTAAAAAATTTTTTGCAGATATTTTACGGATGCAACAAGTGCAATGATAGTCGCAATGTTACTATTTGCTTTGCCAGCCAAAATGCCTAACTTTAACTTGAGAGAAACAACAAGTAGCGGGGTTTTCTATTGGAAATATCTACCATTTTTTTTAGTAAAAACTTCACGAAGACCAAATCGGTTAATGGATTGGCCCACAATGCAAGACCGATTTCCTTGGGGTGTATTAATGCTACTCGGAGGAGGTTTTGCTATGGCAGCTGGTATGTAACTTCAAAAAAATTTTATATTCGACAGTTTAGGAGTAAAAGCTGCTGGGCTATCGCATGTGATCGGAAGTGCTTTGGGTAACTTCGGCTTCTTACCTCTTTGGGCATTGCAAATTGTTTGTATGTTAGTGGTGTTACTAGTAACAAACTTATGTAGTAATACAGTAACAGCAAGTATTTTTATTCCTATCGTAGCAACAATGGTAGGCTTAAAGCTAGAGATTGATATTCAATTTTATATTATTTAGGCAGAAGACCTTAAATTACATCCTCTTTCTCTGATGTTTCCTGTAGCGTTTGCTTGCTCTTTTGGTTTTCTCTTACCTGTTAGCACGCCTTCAAACGCTATTGTTTTTGGAACTGGGTTACTTCAAGTCACCGACATGGTTATACATTTTTTTATAGAATATATATTTTTAAATATTTAGGTCATTTCTGGGTTTCTTGTCTCTCTTGCGACGACATCACTCGTTTTAGGCTATTCTTATTTTATAACACCTATTGTTTTCAATTTAAATGCACAGCAATTCTGGGAAGAAGTTAACTCTACCTCAATATTAGTTAATGGGGGATAATGTTGATAATATAAATACAATTATTATTATTTGGGGAACTTTTTGGGAAACTTTATGTCTTAGGCTTAGGCCTAAGCCATAAAGTTTTCCAAAAAAAGTTGCCCAAATAAATAAAAAAGTTGCCCGGTTAAATAGCATTGAATCTTTTTTTTCAGTTGATCCTTATCTATCGCGTACGTCGCAATGTTTTTTTGGTATGTGGTTTTTTTGGTGCAACGATTGCGAGCCAGGGATGCGCCCTTGGTCTGCGGACAATGGTTGTCCGCGGTCAACAGAAAGATATCCATAGCGGTCAACAGAAGGATATCCAGACGTTCGGACAACAGAAGGATATCCATGTCCGGACATGCAATTTATAACGACCGGACAACTAATGGGACGGACAAGGCTTGTCCGCAATCAAGACGGGGCGGACAAGGGTTGTCCGCAGTCAAGATGGGACGGATATTAGTGCTTTTCAGAAAAATTTTCTTACTTTTAGTGCCTAATTTTCAATACTAATTTATTATTGAAACGAATATTCAAAAAAAATTTTTCTTTTAAAATCTATATATTGCTCATGGATAAGCCTTGTCCACATGACTAAGGTCCGTCTTGACTGTGGACAAGCCTTGTTCGTGTGGTTAATGTCTGTCTTGACCACGGACAACCCTTGTCCGCCCCGTCTTGACCGCGGACAACCCTTGTACGTCTCATGATTGTCGGTGTTATCCGCGGACAAGCCTTGTCCATCAAGATATTGTCCGTTGTTCATCCGGATGAACAAAGGGCGCACCCCTGTTGCAAGCTCCGTACTGGCCGTTGTTTCCTATTTTACTCCACGAGACCGATCGCGAAGACCTGGTGAAAATTTGTTGTTTTTGGTGGAAATAACAGGTAAGTGCTTTGTAGTTAGGACCCCAGAAATTTTACACTATTGTTTTCTTCTGGGCGAAGTTTAATTGCTTTTTTGAAGAGATACAAAAATTTATAAAGAATGTGATATATCGGCTTCATCTTCCAAATGTTGTGCTTTCTCGGTTGTAGTGCAATCAGAAGCTTCTAATATTGAAATTTCGATCTCTGTTGAGCTTTGCAGGCTTGTTTCTTTTGAATCTAATAAAGGCTTCATTTCGGTCTCTTTAATGTTTTCATTAGTAAACGATAATCCCATCGTGCTGAAAATAAAGATAGAAAATTGTTAGTGAGATTTTAAAAACTTACCTAGAATCGGTGAAATAGAAATACGAATGTATCAATTGTTTATAAGCATTGTTTACATCAACCGATTTTCTCACTTCTCTTGGAAACCCTTTCTCCACTATATCTACAATGTTTCTTATATAAAGTAATTTGTTTGTTTTTTTACATAAATCAACATCTAATAGTTCATTCTCTTTTATTAAATTACTATGCAAAATTTTAACCGGTTCAAGCATAATTGCATACGGTGACCTTTTGCCTGGTTTTCTAGGTAGAACAACAAAGAGTAACAATTGACCGGTAGCGAGCAGAAAACCGACTCCATTAGGTGTCTATAATTCATGTATATGTCGCACAGATTAAAGAACTTGGTAAAAAATTTCTCGAAGGCAGTTTAGTATGGTCTAGTGAATAGGATTCTAGACTTTGAGCCAAATAGCGCGGTTTAATCCCCGGTACAAGAAAAGTTTTTTATATTTTTAAAATTCTTTGCTCTTGTATATTTCTATATTTACAAGGGAACCACCCTAGTTGATGGTAGAAATTTTTTTCGATCCCCGTCTCCGATTAAATATTTTGCTTTTTCAATAAATGTTCTTTTTTTAAAAAAAACGAAAAATTGGATAGAAATTGAAAAAAATTGATAAAATTCGAAAAAATGAAAAAATTGAAAAAAATCGAAAAAGTTGAGGAAATTGAACCGAAAAACGCAACAAAAATCTGGGACGATCCTTTGAGCGCCTTTGGCGTTCGGTCTCCCGTTCTAATGATTAATGGTTTAAAACACCATTTCACTAGACCATACAGAATCGTCTTCAGGGATTTTTTTGATGTTTTTTCTTTGTGATCGAAAGACAAAAATCATGTTCAAAATATGTCTTTTTAAAAGCGGTTTTAGCACACGAGTTCGTCGATCAAACAACTTTAAAAAAACTTACTATTAAATAAAAGTCCCATACTAAAATTCCATACATAAACCATTCACCAGAGACCAGAAAATTTGCTATACATAAGGGTAAAGGCAATGTAGACGTAGCACGTCTTTTTATTACTGTGCTCTAATTTTTTTTCGTAAAATAATTATAAATCGTCAAATTACAATTCCTCCTAAAGGTGCCCCAAAATCTGCAGCATTTAACATCATACATAGAATCCCTAGCGGATGATAAACATGTTGCTGGAAAAAATATGCCATACTTCCAATAATGGTACAAATACAAATTAAAATCAAAATTTTTACTGAGATCCAGAGCTAAATTTTTTATGAGTTAAATAAAAAAAAACAACAATACTTTCTCTTTAGTCATAATCCAATAAAAAATCAAATACGATGAATACAATGTCACTTGCACAGATGTTACATATAAAACAGTTTTCTCAGATTTTAGATACCCATATGAAAACCAACAAACACCTCTAAAAAATGTATTAGTTATAAAAAAGAACCAAAAAATACATACCCTAAAACTCCCATTAAAAATGGAGCTCCACTTATTTCTTTTGTATCTTTTCTCTTCCATATTTGCCTGCATATCGGTCTAAAATTTATGTTATATCATAGGTCACCAAGGGGGAGCACAGTACCCCCCTCCCCCTCCTCACCACTCATCCTCGGGCCTTCAAAAAGCTCTTTTTAAATTTGTGGTAATCCGTCGTTTCCAACAAAAACGCCGTCTATCCACAGGTATAAGTTAACAATATACAATTTTGCTTTGAATGCATTAATTTTTTTTTATCATGTATCCTCTGAAAGGCTATTCATCCATCCATCTTGAGGGACCGGTGTACCCCTCCTATTGATAAACTATATGTTATATAGATACAGAGTGATCATTTTGGTCTGCAACATCAATGTTTTTAATCATTTTCGCACCCCCTCTAAAGAATTTATATGCGGTTTTTTTTAAATTGTAGCTGAACAATGGCCGAATAAGTTTTGATAAACAATTGTCGAAATCTGTTGATCCTAACATTGTCAAAAATTATTTTGAAGTTTTCAAAGTCGATTTTCTTCACCTTAACAAAATGTTAGAAATTTAATTTTTGTATGAAAATACAGAGCTTTAGTCCCTCTAATACATGCAAAAACAGTATATAAAAATTATTTAACAGTGACGAGATATTTGACTTTGAAGTTGATAGTCAAAAAATGAGGCAAAAACAAAATAACGCACCCGGGAATCAAACCTTCAACCTTCTGGCTTCTAGCCGAACGCGCTAACCACTACACTATCATTACATGGTGTAGTGGTTAGCGCGTTCGGCTATTAGCCAGAAGGTCGAGTGTTCGATTCCTGGGTGTGTCATTTTGTTTTTGCCTCATTTTTTGACTATCAACTTTAAAGTCAAATATCTCGCCACTGTTAAATAATTTTTATATACGGTTTTTTGAATGTGTTAGAGGGACTAAAGCCCTGTATTTTCATACAAAAATTAAATTTCTAACATTTTGTTAAGGTGAAGAAAATCGACTTTGAAAACTTCAAAGTAATTTTTGACAATGTTAGGATCAACAGATTTCGACAATTTTTATCAACACTTATTCGGCCATTGTTCAGCTACAATTTTTAAAAAACCGCATATAAATTCTTTAGAGAGGGTGCGAGAATGACTAAAAACATTGATGTTGTAGACCAAAATGATCGCTCTGTACAAATTTATAAACTTTAACCCATTTTTGCATAGTTTCATATGATTATATAATTTACAAATGTTTCTTATAACTTACATCCCACATAAAAACAATCCAACTGTCGTGAAAAATGCAACGACGGATAAAATATCCAAAAAGGTCACATGTATAGAAAGGAAATCAAGCATATCAATAACTTATCATTCGCCCGAAGAATGAATCGTTATAGAAGTGTTTCTTCCCTTAATATTTTAATTCTTGTTTGTTTTTTGTCACGTATATTACAATAAGATTATTATTAGAACCTTTGTAACACAAAACTTGTCTTTTAAAGAGCAAATGGGGTTGCCCATAGGCGTTTCCGTCTGTCACAATTTCGACGCCCTCAATTTTTGACACTTCTATGACGTTTCATTCTTCGGTCGAATGATAAGTTATTGATATGCTTGATTTGTTTTTTTATACATGTGACCTTTTTGGATAATTTATCCGTCGTTGCATTTTTCAATGCAATAGGATTGTTTTTATGTGGGATGTAAGTTATATGAAACATTTGGAATTATATAGTTATATAAAACTATGCAAAAATGGGTTAAAATGTATAAATTTGTATCACAGGTGGGCTCGTGGTCTGTCGTAATTTTAAAAAAAGCACAACCCTCTTGACTCCTTGGCACAACTCTTTTTTGGTTGGCGAGCTCATACTTAGGCACATGGATAGTGAAAACTTTTTCCCTACGTTCTATAGAACTCAATTCGTACAGTTAGTGTGTCTTAAAGTAAATTTGTGCTAAAAAGTGTGGGTTAATTGGGTTAATCACAAGAATGGATTAATCACCTTAACCCTTTTGAGACATCTAATTCCGATATATCTATAAAAAATGTCATATTCACGCTCAGAAAAACTTTTGAGAGTTGATTCTCAGTGTTTGGACAACTTAAAAAAAAAGAATTATCAAAATCCATATTTTTTTAAAGGGGGAGTCCAACTTAGGGTCGGGTAGAAAATTTTTTAAAATTTTTTAACAAGTGACCTCCTATGGGTAATTTTATGCGGGGAATCGATTGCGCGCATTCCCGGGGCTTTAAAACGCTTCCTTGGCCCTGATTCAGGGAAATAGATGTGCGTATTAAAGCGAAAATCCAACATGTACTAATTTTTCTGAATAAGGGCCAGTGAAGCGTTTTCAAGCTTCGGGAATGCGCGCAATCGATTTCCCGCATGAAATTACCCCAGAAATATTATTTTGAGAGTGAAATTTCAAAATTTTTTGATTTTCGCTTCAATACACATATCTATTTCCCTGAATCAGGGTCAAGAAAGCGTTTTCAAGGTTCGGAAATGCGCGCAATCGATTCCCCACATAAAATTACCCCTAGGAGGTCACTTGTTTAAAAATTTTCTACCCGGCCCTAAGTTGGACTCCCCCTTTAACATAGTTGTTTTTAAGCTGAAAATGCTTAAAAATTGCGTTTTTTGTTGAAAAATGAAAAATAATCAGATTATAGTTATTCAAAAAGGTAATTATCTGTGCCCAAAAATAAGCGAAAATAATTATAAATAATCAAAAATGGGACCCCCATAGCTGCGTTAAATTCTATTTTTCCTTCATAATTTCTTTGCAATTAATAACTATAATCTGATTTATGTCTCTGTACATTTGATACTTTCTCTTT